>JANIJI010000001.1:10495000-10707500 GCA_024500535.1 Leptonema lineaticorne
TATTATATATATGCTACAGTCATTTTTAGATTTTTTTTCATATATATATATAATATTAAATATTTTTTATGTTTCCTATATGTTTCTAATTATTTCATTTTTAATGTGTTCATTTTTATTTGAAATGAAAAAAAAAATATTTTTTATATTACATTGTGTCAGCTTTAAAAATATTAGAACAAAAATAAATAATTATAATTTACTCTCAAAAAAATAAAAACGTAGATAAGCATTGAAATTAACAGATATTTTTACAATAAAATTGCAGTGGACCGCAAAGGGTTAATATTACGTACAACGATTTTTTCTTCAATTTCGTATATATATATAATCTATTGCTTCATATCGAGTATTAAAATATTTATTTCGTACATGAAATGATAATACACCACATTATCGCATAAATCTCGTTTGACCCATTTCGTTCTTTCACGGTAACACATATATAGACGAACGTTGCACAACATTCGTCCGTACAATTGATTTATTATATCGAATATAAATATGCGCTCAATTTAATTGATTTATGAGACGTGATCCAAATGTGTAATAAAATATATTTTATTCCCTGTTTTTATTTGTATCGTTTTTATTGCAAGAAAGAATTTTACGCACAGTTTAACCGCAGTACGACTTGTGCAAATACTTTTTTTTTCCAAAATTTCCATAGTGTTTCTCAAACTTTTATACAATTTGAATATCTCTATTGACAGTCAACGAATGATTGCTTTATTGATTATATTAAAATTATCGTATTTTATATTTGTAAATTTAATATAAAAATATGTTTCTGTTTCACAATGCAATACGTCTAACTAACTAGAATATACAAAGTCTTTGAACTTTATTTTTATAACGGTAATAGTTTTATACGTGAATATATGTCCTTTGTGTTTCCATCGTATAGTTTATATTTGTTCACATTAAAAACATAAAAAGCGAAAGAAAAAAAACGATTTTCCGGGTACAGTTTTTCTTGGACGATATATATAAAAAAATAATATGTGCGACAGACGGTAAACATCAATAGACTTTCCATGCATGAAAATGGAAAAACAAAACGAAAAAAATGACAATAAAATTTCTATTCCATAACGAACGAAAAAACATTGCGCGCTTTGGCAGAAATATATATATATATATATATATATATATATATATATATATATATAAATTCCTCAAAAGGTAAACAAGAATTTTCTTCGCTCTCCAATCGAAGTTCTCTAAACAAAAGGATGAATATACGGTAAAGTATTGGTTTTTTGAAACGACAAAAAAAATATTATATATCGAGAAGGGTTGAAATATGGAATTCGTGGAACAATTTACCTTTTTTTCATATCGATCTCAAAATTTCACGTCAACAGGTCTATTTTTTTTTCTTTTTACCAAATAAAATAATATCAGACGCGAAATTGGGATTAGATATTATTCATTTATTTTTTTCATACGTAAACGAGTTTATAATAATATTATTCATAATTCTAAAATCGCTAGTAAATAATTTAGATTATCTTTATTCGTATATTTCATAAACAATATATGAATAGATTTTATATAAAAGAATATTTTTTTATTATAGAGTAAAAAAATAAATGAGACTAAAAAAAATATTATTTTTCAATAAATATTTTAAAACAAATCACTTTTAATGTAAACGCAGCTTTTGCGATTAACAATGCGAACGAAATTTTCCAACCCCCTTTTTAAACAAACGCGCGAACGGTTCTTTGTTCAATTTTCTTCAAAAAAAAAAAAAAAAAGAAATCCATTTTCTCCCGCATTTCGTGCCACATTTTATTTTCCT
This sequence comes from Leptonema lineaticorne, assembly GCA_024500535.1. Lineage (NCBI taxonomy): Eukaryota > Metazoa > Arthropoda > Insecta > Trichoptera > Hydropsychidae > Leptonema > Leptonema lineaticorne. The sequence goes on from JANIJI010000001.1 coordinate 10,496,808, forward strand.
TTGCGCATTTCGTCACTTTTGCCGCTTTTTGAACACGATGAAAAATCGCAACGACTTTTCCGATCGACGAAGACGCGGACCGCCAATTTTCGTTTTAACTTATCAAAAGCGGGGAAATGGGGGACGAAACGGGACGGAAAAAAAGGTATTTCCAAAAGAAAAACAACACACACATACACTAACACAAAACGAAATACACAACTACTTTCTTTTACTTTCGACTTCTTTTCATATTCATGAAAGGGCGCCGAGATAAGCCGTTGTTTCGTTCGAAAGTCAAAAAAAGCGTGCAAAATCGGAAAAACGACTTTTACGCGGTTTTTCTTTCTCTCTCTCTCGTTTTTTTTTTTGTCACATCTCTCCTTTTTTCCTCGATTTATTTTTTCTAATATATATATATATATATATACATGTGTGTGTGTGTATATATTTTATGAGCACGCTGGATTCTGGTTCATAGGAAATGTGGTTTTTCATTTTTTTTTTTGAATTACGCGAGGCGCCTTTCTTCCGGTTTTCTAAAGAGTTTTCCGGAAAATGAGCAAATAAAGCGGAGTTTCGCGTTCGCACGCATAAAGTTGCTTAAAAAAGTGTTATTGCCAAATTATGCTTTCATTTTTTTTTTTGTACTTATTCAGATTTTTTCTCAATATTTAAAATTTATAAAAACTTTTAATTATATATGAAAAGTGACGAAAAGTTTTGAATATAAAGAATATTTTAATATAAATATTATTATTTTTTAAATATGAAATCAATTTAAAAAAGATTACAAACATATTATTATACGAACAGTTAATATTTTCATAATATATATAAAACGTGAATTGTGGTGTTGACGTCTCGATTTCACAAAACACTATTTATAATAAATTATTTTAAAATAAGACTCAAACCTTAAAATTCGCATGGCCATTTTGCGTTACCAAATTTTTATACGTATTAAGTTAATAAATATAGAAGCATCGAATTTTACCTGTTAATTAAATCACCATGTATACAACGGAACTCGAGTTTCTGGCGTTAATTTGATTTCGTTCGTTTGCTAAATACAAATGACACCCTTAAAGCAATTCACACTCGTGTACCGTAAATATAATTACCGTTATAAATTACCTCAAAGCCCTGACCCTGGCAATTTTCCTAGAAACCCTGCACATAATTGACGGTTTCAAATCCCAAAGTCTCAGGCATCGTTCACGAAATAACTCAAAATTTTTAGTTGTTTACATAAAATATTTAAAATTAATCATAATTCTATATAATATATATATATATATATATATATATATATATATATATATATATATATATATATTAGAATTTTTGCTATTATTCAATATAATGAAATTATATAATTTATATATTTTTTTATACGTCTAAAACATGCAACGCTTCGCCCGGAAGCGTTTTTCCATTTTCCGGATAAAATGCGAAATTTAACATTGACCACGGTTAATATTCATTCGAATTGGAATGGCGGAATATTCGCGGGAATTTGGCACTTTAGAAATCCTCAAAGGGTCTCTCCTCTTTTATAATAATACGTACGCGAAGGGTCTCATCGAAACAGACGAGGGTTACGAACCCACGGATGCAGTTGATTCAAAAAGTCTCGGGAAGAGCTTTTAATACGCCTCCGTTGACGTCATCAAAGTCAGCCCGTTTGCCAAATACTGCGCACGAATGATAATTTTATTTTATTTTTATTATATATTTTGTTGAAATTCTATTTCTTCTTCTTGACGCTGTCTTCTCATGAAGGTTGTCAAATGCTAACAGCTAACGAAACTTTTGATATAGCCATTCTATTGACCAACAGTTGAACCAATGATGAAGATCTATAAGCCATAAATTTTGACCTTTGTCTATTGATCTTTTCCCATGAATTTCTCAAGATGTGATTGGCAGTCCAAAATATACTTAACATTCTCCAGTAGCACCACATCTCGAAGACTTCCAGAAATTTTTCGGTTCCAGGATCTGATGTCCATGATTCAGCACCACATAGAAGAACGTGAAAAACGTAACATATAAACATACGCATTTTTAATTTCAAGCCAGTCAATGCTCGTAGACGTTAAAAACATTTTCCAAAAATTTGTGAAATTTTTGAGAATAATTCGGAAATTTTTTTTATTATGTTGTATAGCACAGAAAAACGCTAACGTTTTAAAATAAGAAACATATAGAACGGTCGACTGTATATAATTGTCACCGCATAAGAGGGTCAGTTCCGGGAACTTTTTGATCTTTGTACGGGAACACGAATGTACGAACGGATATGTATAGAAGTGCCCTTCGTGTGCCCCACGGGAACAACGATGAGCAGAAAAGCTCATTGAACCGTCGTCGGTTGTACGAGTTCTCCCGCGGGCTATCTCTTCTATTATACTATACTTCTATACTATATATATATATATATATAGTATTGTAAAGTATAGTATAGTATAGTATAGTACCGTCAACATCTGGAAAGTTTCCGGATGTTCGAAATAAGACAAAACCGCTTTTTCCCGGGGCCCGAGAGGGTCCGTCGGGTAAATTTTAACCCTTTCCACTCGATAACGCCGTAATGAGGTCGACGGGGAACCGTTTCGGGATTCTTCGTGTCCAGCGATGCGCAAACTGTGGGTCGCGCGATCGAATACCTTTCACTCTTCTTAGATAGACATCGGTACAATCCTTACTGATATCGTATTTTTCGAGTGATATATATATATATATATATATATATATATATATATATATATATATATATATATATATTCTATTCCGCATATAATTATTGATCCGTATAATCGAATTATTTCTTTTTGATCTCATCGAAATTTTAATCTTTCATTTAAAAAAATAATAATTTATATAATTAAATGTATATTCGGAAAACTTGTATTTTTTTTATTATTATGACGTAAAACTGCGAACGATGTTATAAATTTGCAAATTATAATAAAAAATTGCAATAATTTTTATATACACCTACCTACGAATAAATTAATTTTTATTCAATATGTATTTTATTATAATTTATATATTTTCACCATTTTTTTTTATTAATGTTAAAAAAAATAATCCATTACATAAGAAATAAAATTAATTTCTTAAAATTTTTTTTAGAAAAAAAAATCATATATTTATGAATTTCTATTTTTATTTAAATTTAAGCCTGTAAAAAGGTAATAACAGTATTGATTTTCTATTATTTATTCATATAGATTTGGCTATATTAATGCTTCTATTTTTATCATTATATATTATTAATATCTTAATTTTTTTTTAAATTCAGCGATATATTTAGATGAATATATTTCAATATATTAAAAAAAAAGAAAATGTTTACTATCAATTGCTTTAAATCATGTTATATTTTACACGTATCTACGCCATCGTAGCAATTTACTACGAAGGTCGTAGACAAGATACGTCTAAAACTTTCTTATTGTTCAAAGTCTTTTACAATTTAAATATTTATATGGGAGCTTAAAACGAAAAATTTTCATCCTAGTTTTATTTTTTTTTACTCATAAACCTTTTCATGACTTTTTCGCTATTTAAGATTTTAAATTATTTTTGAGACACGTATATCTCATTTATAAAATTTAACAAAAAAAAAATGTATGAAAGACTTTTTAATATTATATATTATTAATACATTATTTTTTTAATATATGAAATATTTTATAAATTTATTATTTAATATTTTCAATAATAATTTTTATCAGGCTATATATATTAAATAATTTTTACTATTTAATGTGAACGTCAAACACAATAATTTTTATCCCCGAACGCGTTATTTAATAGCGTAATTAATATGACCTCAATTTATAATCGGATCGATGGAAAGCGTTTTTTATCGGAAAATATGACTGCGAACAATTTTCACATTCGCCATTTTGTTTTTTTTTTCTTTCACTGTGCGGTCGTTTTTACCGTTATTGTTATAACTCGAAATACAATAACAAATAACAGGTTTAATCGATTATTTTCGAATGTCAAAAATGGAAAATTGATGCGAAAAATCGTATTTTATTTACCATATATAATATTTACGATGTTTTTTTTTTATAATATTAATATTGTATTTTAATGATCGATTTTTTTTTTGTTTGCCGTTACAGATGGACAGGTTGTTGTCGTTGGAAATCAATTGCACATTCGTAATATTCAATCGAATGATGGAAATGTAAAATTTTCCTGTTTAACGGAAAATTCGTTAACGGGCGAGAGACGTCGAAGCCCACCCACTAAATTACAAGTAATCGGTAAGCCTATTAGTATAATTTATATATTTTATATTACAATTTTAATATATATATCGTATTATTTTATATATTTTGCATTTACGATTATTTCTAAATATAGTATACTGAATATCTATAGAAAAAAAATCACGAATAAATCTATATATTCAAAAGCTTTTCTCACAATAATATCATAAAGCTATAAAAATATTATTTTAACACTTTTGTTGATATTATTGTACATGTTCGCCTACTTTACTACAGCCGATAATTCTAGGATTTGAACCATTCATATTTTATTTCTTTGCATATTTCAAAATTTTGTGAGTGAAAAATATGCATTAAGATCATTCTTTTTTTTTATATATATTCTTAGAAAATAAAATATATTTTATCTATGTAAATATTAAAAGAATAATTATTTTTATATAATATATAATTTTAATTCAAAAGTATAAAATTTGATATAAATGATAATTTTTCATAATAAAATCGAACCGTACACGATTACAAAAATATATACATTTTTTACGATTGTTCAAAGAAAACTTGGGTACGTCTCCGCCGCGGATAACAACCCAACACGTCACTGAGTTGACAGTTAAAAGAGGAGTCGACGTACACATGAGTTGTGCAGCAGAAGGAAACCCTACTCCGACTGTCACGTAAGTTGTTGTTGTTTTTCTTTTTTTCTCATTTTATTACAAGAACACAAACGCACTTTTAACATTTTCACATTAGAAATTTATAAACGTATGTATATAGGAGTCCGCATATTTTTCTATTGTATAAAAAGATGGAAAAGCGTCGTGAAAATTTCGGCGCGAAACTCCGCGTTCGAATCACTCGATGCGTATGATGCGATTTAATTTTTACGAATATCAAAGAGAACAAATTTATATATATATATATATATATATATATATATATATATATATATATATATATATATATATATATATATATATATATATATATATATATATATATATTCGTATTTATATTTATGATCGCTCGAATGTAATTTGTATATTTTAGGGTTCGCTTGCTGTTGCCTTTTTTTTTTGTTTTTGAGGCTTTTTTTCTTCTTTCGCGATGCCGCAGTTTTCCTTTCGAACGGTTTTCATTTTGCGAAAAAGGCTCGATTAATTTTACTCGTCAACGATTTAACGTTAAAAATATACACAGATAATATAATTGAAATTTTTAACTGATACATATCTATATCAATAATACAATATATTATTATTATCAAAAAAAAAAAAATATATATATAATATATTTATATGAAATAAATTAATTCGTCATTATATACAATTTTAGCATATTAAAACAATGATCTTAAAAACTTTTTTTTTTAAAAAGACTATAATATTCTATTTTTGACAATCTAATAAATGTTTTAAAATGACTTATTCAAATTTTGAATCATTCCAAATATTTTTAATAAATATATAAAATATTTTACTACTATATCAATATAATCAATAATATATAAATATTATTTCTTATATTTTTATTTCCTTAACATTATTTATATAATATTTTAACTGTAATATTCACTATTTATATAAAAAATTTTCATCTACTTTTAAATAATTATACGACAAAATGTAGACCAAGTTATAATAGCAACTAACTTTATAACTTTACTTTAAAAGTGTTTCGTAATACAATATTATAAAACACAAAGCACTTTGTTTGTGTTATATATTTTATTATATCATATATTTATATAAAATTAATTTACATTATATTATATAAATTAAAAAAAAAATTCAGCATATAAATATTTATCGTTGCTAATTCGTCAAAACGACAATGAATCTCTACTCAAATTCACAAGGGGTGCAAAACGTTAAAATAAGGGTGCAGAGTTTGAGGGATGAAATTTCTGCGCGAATTTCTCACGAAATTAAATTTCATTTGAGAATTTAAAACAATCGAATTCGCGAATTTGTCGTCGAAAAACGACCGGAGAGGGAGGCGGGGGCGCGGGGGGGCAAAGTTTGCGCAAAATTCGAATTATTACCGGGGGGGGTGCGGACTTCTCGAATTGACACTCGCGAAAATCGGATTAAAAGGGTTGCGCGCGTTCATTCCGTGGAAAATTCGGCGTGTTTCACAATTGACTCGAAACTGACGTTCAAAAAAAAAACAAGCACAAGGGTTAAATTGAAAAAGAAAATCGTTCTGAAACATCTTTCCTAATATTATTTTTTAATTATATATATATATATATATATATATATATATATATGTATAATCGTTAATTTATTATTTTATCGATAACATGTGTAACAGGTATGTCAAACACGAAGCTCGCGGTCCGTATGCGGCTCGTAAAAACGAAAATTGCGGCACCCCCCCCCCACCATGATATTAAAATTACTTGTAAACATGCGTTCTTGGTAGCGAAAAATCATATTATGACTATTATTTATTTATTTTTTATTTTTATTGACATAATCTCGATTTTCTACAATTGTAATGCTCTTCCATACAAAATTTATACGAGAATGAATTTTCAAAAAAAAAACCGGTCGATCCATAAAGCAGGCATGTTTAATTATATCTCGTCGAGATGTTATGCTTTTTTTTTGATCACATTTATTATTTAAAAGCTACGTGTTTGACACACCTGATGTATAATATAAAAAAATATATTTTTTTATCGATAAAATGATATAAAATCTCGTCGCGTTCAAGATTTAAAAAGTTCGCGATTTAACGCGGCGACAAAATATTAAAGTTGTGCAACTTTTGCAACACGTTGTTGACCTTTATATATATATATATATATATATATATATATATATACATTGTGGTTTATATATATATATATATATATATATATATTTCTATGTACAGATATACCCTGCTTTATGATTCTGAACGTATATATTCATGAACATTTTTTAAAAATAACTATTTTATGTTCCGAAAAACTCAGAGTATATTTTTTTATTCTTCTAAAAATAATATTAATCTTTTATATCAAGGTTTTATATTCTATATATATATATATATATATATATATATATATATATATATATATATATATATAAATATTTAATAAACATTCTTATATATAATATTTATCATTTAATTTTGATATTAAATCTATTATTTGTACGTTTATATTAATTGTACTAGTTCAAAATGTCATTGTTTGTTTTTTCATAAAATTTGATATATATATATATATATATATATATATATATATATATATATATATATATATATATATATTATTAAAATTTATCTATTTCATTCTTTAAATGATTTATAAAGTAGAGATAAGTTAAAAATTTTAAAGACTATATAATTATTAAATTGACGAAGATATTCCGAAATGAAATTTGATGTGACGCTATAAAGTTTGATAACTTAACTCGTAAAATATTAAATCGACGTTTGAAAACGAATTTTTTTTAAACGATCGTAAAATTTACTTATTTAATTTAATAATGGAACGTTTATAAAATGATCACTGTAATTAATATTATCATTTTTCTAACACAAAAAATGAATTAATTAATTAATAATAATTATAAATTGTATTTTATTGGGGCACTACTGTATTTAGTATATATACAGGGCGTGGCAAAATTCGCAAAGTGTGACCGCGTTGCGGAAGATGCCGGTTTCGCGACACCATTAAGTCATCAAAATTTTACGCGAAAACTTCTTTTACGACGCCACCCCGTTTTAATACGACCCGCGCGATAAAGGGGGACGAATAGGGGGACGCTTTAAGAAACTATATACGTGTGAACTTTTGACGTGGCATCGCGAAATATAGCGCCGAAAAAAGCTCACGCGTTCGTATGTTTACGCCTGTTTCGCGAACGCAACGCAGTCATTAGCTTTTACGACAGATTTTTCCGGAAAAGCGTCCGTTTCCGTTCGGCGGGCGATTTTTCCGACGATTTTCGCCCCGAATGATAAAAATTTATCGCGACGATGAAAATCGCGGCCGCGTTTATTATTTCGTGCTCGTCAAAGTTTACCGTTTCAATTTACGATTCGGAAATATTATCGTGAACGATGACGATGATAAGAATTTTTTTTTTTTTTTGAAAACGGAAAATGGATGGAAATTATAATGGCGATATTAAGAAATTTTATGTTACTAATTATAATAATATTATAATGTTTTTTCTCGTAAGTATTATGATTTTTTTTTGTAATACTGAATATTTTAAGACTATGATTCTTTTTTTTATTAATACTATATAATAATGTATAAAATTTTCAGATAGGTATTAAAAATTTGTTAATATTTATCATAATTAAATGATATAAAATGTATATTTAATATTGTTTTTAAAAATAATTTAAATCAGAATTCCTTAATATGATTTTAAATTTTTAAATAGAATCACACTAATTTATTTAAAATTTTAAGACTATATTTTTTTTAATTAATATAATTATACATAAAATTTTTAGATAGGTATATAAAAGGTGTATTTAATTTATATAAAAATATTTTTATTTTCAATTTAAAATAAAAAAATTCTGAATGAAATTGTATAATAATTTATGAAGTGGAATTTTAGTAATTTGACTTTAATTTATTTTTTAAAAAAATTTTTTTCAAAATTTTCCAACTTCTAAACCAGACGTGTCAAACTCATAGAATATTGCGGGCCATATGATTTTGTATGGACCGCAGTTTTCATTTTCATTCAAGTCGCGGGCCGCCAGTTTCAACTAAAAGCGTTACAAATTTGATAATCAAAATATCAAAAACATACAAATGAAAAAAATATATTTTTAAATATTAATTTTATATATGTTATCAAAAACATCGTATTTTGGCGGACCGCGTACGGCCCGCGGGCCTCGCGTTTAACATGACTGTTCTAAACCTATAATTTGTTTGCCTATAAAAAACAATATATTATGTAACGTTCAAATATTCAAATTTTAATATAATAAAATTTTAGTATAAAATTAATTATTTATCATTGAAAATTTATATCGAATTCGAATATTCTCTAAACATCAGAAATACACGCTTTAATATGAACGAATATTTTTGAATTTTTTTTTTTTAAATCACCATATTTATATTAAATACGTATATTATATTATTTTATATTTTATTTTATTTATAAAAGCACTATATAATTTATCGTTTGCATTCCACAACTCTATTATATTTCAGATAAGGATCGTACATAAGTACGCGTCGTTAGTCCCTTCGAAATTCCGGTAATCGGCTTGCCGTTACTATTTTCGTTATTTACGACCCTTTTTTTTCCTATGTCGTTACTATCGACTGTCCTATATATATATTTATACATTTTTTCACGATAATAATAATATATTATTCCGTTCATACTGATGTATCACGCGTAAATACAGGACGTCGGTTCTATTTTTTTCTTCATAGACGTGTCCGTAAATAAATCATATATATATATATATATATATATATATATATATATATATATATATATATATATATATATATATATATATATATATATATATAACGTTTATACGCGTGAAAAAAAGTTTTATTATTATTTTTTTTATATTGATAATTAAATATTATATTAATTTTCAAACTATATCTAATTGGATTGTAAATTGGAAAAGTCTCTTTCTCAAGGTTAATACTATTCCTGGAAAAATGAAATTTTCTCTTTGAATGTAATAATGAAAAACTTTTCCATTATAAAGAGATTTCAAAATGAACATATATATATTAATATTTTTTTTTTTAGATTATTTTTCATTTTTTATTTGTAAAGTATTATATTCTGAAAAAAAATACGAGAAATTGAATATATAATTGAAATTTTCTTTATATTATTAAATGTAATGTATTCGTATATTGATAAAAATATTGATCGTTAACCTTTTTAAGGTAAAATATAAATTAGTAAAGCATTTTTCTTTTAAAACGATCAATATTCAACTATAAATAAATATTTTAATAATTCCCAGAATTTCATTAATCGCCATAATGAATACGCGTTAAAATTCGTGAATTAAATCACAACACGTTATAAATTTAATATTTTATCGTAAAATTATTCAGACATTGATCGGTGAAAATTTATTATTATTAAGTGTCACGACGAAATAAATCGTCATAATATAATATGACGAATAAATGCGGCGTACGAAATATTATATTTTGATATTACATTGTTTCCATTTGTTATTCAGATGGGTGCGTGAAAGCGAAGGGATGCTCCGTGAAGTTCAGCCGTCTCTTCGAATTTCCGTCTCCAGCGATTTGCTCATCATCAGACGGACAGAAGTTTCCGATTCGGGACGATGGGCTTGCAGGGCACACAATATCCTCGGGGAACGGACCCAGGAAACAAGGCTCGTTGTCACCTCTCATCTGTCAGCTCAGCTCCTTCCTCAAGTTCAGGTATGTGACGATGATTTATGATATATATATATATATATATATATATATTTAACACTGATTACATTTATATATAGTATATATATATATATATATATATATATATATATATGTGTGTGTGTGTGTGTGTGTATTATACAGTATAGTCTTTAAAAAAGTATAAATAATTACGTCCAAATTAAGAGAACAGTCTTATATATATGTGTGTGTTTAAAGACGTAATCTATTAATTGTTTCTTTAATTTTATATATTATTATAGTCATTTTAAATCTTGATCGATGTTTAAAATCAATCATACATTAAAATTTCAATTAAATTTTAATGAATAATTGTTATATATTTATATATCTAAATATATACTTTTCATAACTCTCACGGAGAATATTTATTACAGAGACAATATTAAAAAAAAAACTTTTATTGTTTTAAAGTTATAATATATAGAAATATTTTTAAATATTACTATTAATTTAAAATGATTATACTAATCAATCAAGTAAATTATTTTTGTAACTATTATATTTTCACATATAATTTATGAACGATATATAAAATCATATTAAATTCCTATATTTATTTATTGATATATGTTATTTTACATATTACATATTCATATTGGAAAAATTTAATATCATCAAAATTCTGATTATTAGGATTCTTTCTTACACTAATATATAATATAAATACAAAAATCCACAATATATATATATATATATATATATATATATATATATATATATGATTACAAAAGTATCCATTATTTTATATTGATATTAACCTCAAATCTTTACCAAAACCTTCCGGATCCTATCTAGATAAAATTATATTCGAAAAGGTTTCATCCCTATCTATGAACAATATTGATAATAAAAACGTATCCTTTTCTATTTTATAGTCGTCTAGGGCGAGTTTTCATACAGCCTTATATGGGAAGTCTCGCAACGTTTTTATACCAGAAAAAAAACACACACACACACGACGACAACAACGCTTTTCCGTTTCACATACACACACACACACACACATACATACACACATGCGGAAAAACACAGTAAATAAACTATCGATTTATACTCGGCGTGAATATTTCATGAAAATGCAGGCTGATCGTAAGATTTATTTTCGATGAGCCTCCTTTTGCGCGGGTTTTATTTGTCGTTTGCAACCGTACAGGAATTCGAGTGTTTGTTATCCTTATTCGAGTGTACAAAAAAAAAAAAAATATATATATATATAAAGTATATTTTAGATATACAGGTTGTTACAAAATAAATATACTCTCAATTGAGTTGTTTCTTAATAGGTTTTCGACTCTACTATCTATATAAATATAATTTTATTCAGCGATATTCAACTTTTTTTATCGATGGACCGCATTAAATTAAAATTATGTAGTAGACAGAAAATTTTCCAATATATTCAATAAAAGTTCTAATGTCATAGCAGATCTTTAAAATTTAAAAAAAGTTTAAAATCGTTTATATTTTAAGCATAAAACAACTAAAATTTTTAGTAATGTTTATAAAGCCATATTTTCTTTCGATAATTTATTTTAATTAGAGCCCGCAGATTGAGCACCTCTGTACTAAAAAAAAAGTATTTAATAAGCAGTATATAAATAAGCATTTTAAACATTATATATGTATTTATATATAAATAAATAAATAAATATATATATATATATATATATATATATTGTGAAAACACTGAAAAATGTGACATGTTTTCCAATCGATACTTGGAAAATCTGAACAGCTGAAATGGATTCGAATATGCAAAGGCGACTTCTCGGAATACGTTTGGAATTGTCAATTTTCAGTTTTGAAAATGGCGAAAGCTTTAAATTGTCGTCCCTGAGAAAATTCCGAAAACATTTTCCGAAAGATGAAAATGCTTTATGACGGTTATAAAAACGCGCTATATTGAACAATCATACGTCACTTTTAAAGTTTCGATTTAATACGCCATCTAAAAGGTGTAAAATTTATGGTTTATGGGATCTTTAAATGCGATATTTCAAATTTATAGCCGTGATTTTTTTTTTATTAAAAATTTTAATATATATTTTAGAATCTGATGTGCGTCATTTATTAAAATATTTTACATACGTATATTCGTTCCATTTAATTCGGTTTTTATTTACATCATTTAAAAAAAATACATTTTATTCTTTTATCGTGCACGAATTCTTTATGACGATCCACTTGTTTATTTGTTTAAAATATTCACGCATAATAGAATAACGGTGTAAATTATATATTGTAACATTGTTTATATGTAATATCTTTTAATTTATGAAGGAGCACATCAAAAATGCAACAAAACAAAATTTTCAATGACGTCACGGGAAAATTTCATAATATCATAATTGGATTGTGCAATAACGGCGAATGCAAGGCTTTAACGGCAAGCGAAAACGGCGAACGTATTCACGCAATATAATTAATTTTTCAGACGTTATAAAAGCTCGAAACGTAATTATTAATTATTATTGTTTCGCGTCGAATGGAAGCCGACGCGAGCCCGTTTTTAACGTCGGTCCGCGAACGCGAATTTGCATTCGCTGTCGACCGTTATATTATTAATTGCGCGTAAACCGATTCGTTTCGCAATTTAATTTCGCCGGCGCGAAATCCCCGTCATATTTTATTCGGACCCGCGACATCGCTCTTTAATCCATGTTCGAATACGTCATATATATATATATATATATATATATATATATATATATATATATATATATATATATATTGCGATTATTCACGATTTACATTTTAGACTAGTAGATCATCCTCCTTATTCGCCAGATCTGGCCCCTAGTATTTTTTTTATTCGCTAAACTAAATAAAAGCTGCTCAGAGGGAACAAATATTTTCACCTATGGCAAATGCCATCACTTTTATGAACAACAACATTACAGCACCATACTATACTTCGTTACTTAATAAATTGAAGGAAAAAACATAAAAAACAAGTAAAAGAAAAAAAATAGTTTATCAAGATAATATATTTTCGCATATATTTGCAGTTGCAAAGACAAAAATTCACGAATTATATCTTTTACTGATTGACCATCCTCCTTATTCACCAGATCTAGCCCCGAATATTTTTTTTTTGTTTCCTAAACTAAAAATTGCGTTCGATAGACAAAAATTTTCATCTAATTAAAATGCCATCACCTTTTTAAACAGCTATTTTATTATTTGATTTAATAAATATTTAAATGAATTCCTTTTTTAATATTACAATTCACAAAATATTCACCACAAATTAAATTATTTATTAAAATTTTTAACGTTATTAAAGATTAGACCTTCTGGCCAATACCTAATATATATATATATATATATATATATAACAATAACCCTAGTAACGCCGCTGATACTAACGACTATAATATAATTATAGCATTAATTCGCCGCATCGCAGTATAATTTTTTTCCAAAAATAAATAAATAAAAAAAAATACCAAGAAAAACCCGGCGCGAATTTATCGTATTACGGATACATTGTTGTGAAAAATTTTTCCCATTATATGTGTGTACATAATTTATCCGGTGTCGTTTAATAAAGACCCCCATACATACAATGAAACCATTGTGCAATCAATGAATTTATATCATTTATATTATATTACGACCCTTTTGTGATGTCTTCAAAAGCCGTATATGAAACGAAAGTCAAAGCTCATAACGTTTATTATCCTTTATTTATTAAAAAAAAAAAAAAAATATATATATATATATATATATATATATATATATATTAATATTATAAATAAAAATCGTTTCGTTTATATTGTCGTTTAATAATATAATATAATAAAGTTTATTGCTGTGTGTTAATTTTTTTTTTATGATCTCGTTTAGCATTGATGAAAATGATTAATTATTATATTATTAAAATTGCATGTGTTGCTGAAAATATATGATTAAAAATATTTTATAAGACTTTTTTTGTTAAATATGAAAAACAAGTATACCCGTAATACGGTATTCGTGCACTGTTATTGATTTTGAAATAAATGTACATATATATATATATATATATATATTTTTGTAAACAAATGTATAAATATGCTATAACAATTTGAAAACATCGAATTTCAATATACGTATATAAATACAGGGTGTTTCAATATGATTTAAAATTATTATTCTCTTTACAGTCTGATTTTATTCAATATTTTGAATACAAATAAAAATGTTTTTTTTTATATATTATCATAATTATATTGGGGCCATAGCCTCTCTTTTTCAAAACATGAAGCTTTGATTTATTTCCTAAATAGTTCCGGTTAATCATTAAACATAATATATTTTGAATCGACATAACAAATATATTAAATTAATGTTTAAATCGTAAAATTTTATAAAAACAATACACGTTAGCAATGCGGATTCGAACACTCGCATATTGAACCGCTCGATATAGGTTAAGTCAATCATTTTTTACCATATAAATTATATATATATATATATATATATATATATATATATATATATCCAATTTTAAACCTATAGTCAGATCAATACGAGAATGGTTCAATTTTAAAAATATTGAAATTTATTTCTATATCACGCTGTATATTTCAATGCGAACCGATATTCGAAATTGATGTTTTTTACGCATGAATATGCATGTACAGACAGAATTGGGAACCTCTGGTTTATGTCGTTCGCACGAATAAAATGTGTTATTTATTCGTAGCACACCGCATCGGAAGTCATTTGTGTAGTTTATTGTTTGCTCGCTGAAATGTTATTAAATTGCGTGAGTGAAAACGCACACACACACACGCACGCACGCACGCACACATTTGTGTTGATGGATAATTAGAAAATTTATACAAATTCATATAATAAATCAAATTTTATGATAATTAATTTTGATGATTTTTCATGAAATAATTAATATACGGACTCTGACATGTTAAAACGGTCTATTCTTGAAAAGATATATTATTATATATATATATATATATATATATTTTTTTTTTTTTTTTGTATAATAGAAATATTCATTTTTTTTGTAATATACATAAAAAAGTGAGGAAAATCACGTAAATTTTCGACTTTCCTTTGCGTGTTTAGAAACTTTCTTTCCGAGAAAAATATTCGAAATTCACAATTTTCAGCGTTTTCAGGTGGATTATTAAATGTCATAAAAATGTAATTTTAAAGTGCACTGCTTTTGTATTGTAGTAATATTTTTTTATTTTATATTATATATTTTACATAAAAGTGACTAACTTTATATTACATTTATATATATATATATATATATATATATATATATATATATATATATATATATATATATATATATATAACATGCTTTGAACGATGTTTCAAACTATATTTAAAAATTAACAAGAGACTTCGAATGTCTTCTTGATTAAAATAACTTTAATTTTTTGTTCCAAACACGAATCCCTAAAATTTTTATTATATACTTTTTTTATAATATTCACTTGTCCGTTTGTCCGGGTGGAATTTTGTAATCGATTTTTTTAACACATTCCGATGTCCGATTGAGCTGAAACTTTGCATATTTGCTCACTCTCGATGACAATGCAAGAATCAATTTACATTTATTTATAAATATGGATTTCATTATTATTATTTTTTTTTTTTTGAAAATGTATAGAATTTTTTAATCTTGCACATTTTTTTTTTAAATTTATGAAAAATATCCCCCAAATTTACCGTTTGCCTTACGTACGTCACTAGAAAGCCTCGTAATTTCACAAACACCCTGTACATCGTTCATATTTCAGCGTTAATATAATGAAAACTCAACGGACGCACCGCAAATTGCGAACAATCCACTCGTTTTAATCGTCGAAACGCGCGTAAATAAATTTTCGCGCGTCGTCTATAATTTTCACAAAATTTTAAACGACACCGTTTCATTATTATTATTATTATTATATTTTATATGTATATAATATATAAATATATGTGCTATATTATAACATACAATACGACATCATAGCTAGTATATTGTGTCGGTTTATCGAGGTTAAAATATGACCGTGGCTCGTGACCGGAGTTAGTTTCGCTTGCATTGTGTTTGCCGCACATAATGCGTTCCATTATTTTTCGCCCCGTTTTTTTTTTTTATCTTATTATTGTTTCGTATACATTTGTATTCGGCTATATAAATGTTGTTTATATATAAATATATATATGTATATATAAATTACTATTTATTTTCGATGAAAATAATAAGGTATATATGCGAAAAAATAACATTAAGAGTTCTATTTAGTAGCTAGACGATGCTAATTCGACTTATTGTATTTTTGTGAAAGATTTCAATATATATTATTTTTTTATAATTATATATATATATATAAAATAATTCAATAGTAATATCACTAATTTTCTATTTTATTTAATAAAAATCTGTATAATAATAATAAATATGTTAAAAGATATTAAAAGTGACGATCGATGCTCATCGTATTTTTGTGAATGTTTTCAAATATAACAGTTAAAATTGGACTAAATATATTTTTTTTTATAAAAATAAATATAAATTATTATTCATACAAATGAAAATTATATTTTTTTTAGACATCAATTCTCATAAGATTCTTCTAATTTATTTTTATTTTTAACAATAAATTAATTTTACTTTAGTTTTGTTTAGTAAACTCATCCCTTATTATATAAATAATTTTACATAAAATAATTATGAAATGCTGCTTTTTCTTTTATTTTTCGAAAATTTCTGATCTCTTTATTCATTAATATATATATATATATATATATATATATATATATATATATATATATATTATTATATAATACACAAAATATTGAACGAAAAATTTATAAAATATCTGAAAAAAAATCTATATATATTTCTGAAAATTTTCATATATTTTATGATAATATTTATAATGAACATCAATAACGAAATTAAAACTCTAATTATATTAAAAAAAAACTAATTATCGAAAATGCGTTTATACATCATAATCATCCGTTATTATGAAATGATATAAAACGGAAATTTACAATAGGTCCCCGTTTATTTATTGAATTAAATATGAAAACCGAATTTATGTTATCGATTTTCTTAACCACCCTATAGGTACAAGATAAAATCAAAGGGCTCGCCTTTGAATACAATAATAACGACGACACAAAATCGACATGTTAATTTAATCCTGACGTCGTTCCCGATTATACAACAATATATTCCCGGGTTCAATTTTGCTATTATCAAGTATTATATTATATATTAAATCACATTTTATTGTTTTCAGATTTTCTCTAAAATTTCATATGTAAAACATCATTATTTAATATATTAAAATTTATCTTATGAATCTCGTTCATATATATATATATATATATATATATATATATATATATATATATATATATATATATATATATATATATATATATGAAAGGGATTCATTGAAAAAAAACTATAGTTTTTTTTCCGATTTAATCCATTAATTATTGAATTTAAAATATAAATTCAACCTTTTACATGTTTCGTTTTAACAATATTTTTTTTATATATTATATATTATAAAAATATATAGAAATGCATAATTAATCGTTTGTCGTTCTATGAATAAATATTTAGTTTAAATTTTAGATATCGTTTCAATTGATTTATTATAATTATGTGTATATAATATAATTGACCTTAATTTTTCTTGAATTTAAAATAAAAAATCGATCTCGTATAAAACAAAAAGTATAAAAATTATTTAAATTTTGATGGAATATGAAAATATACCTTCAAATCCTTATAGGATATAAAAATGTTCACTAAATTCTATTGGAATATAGAGATAATTCTTTATATTTTATAAATATGAAAATAATCCTTTATATCTTATTAGCATAAAAAATAATCCTTCAAATCCTTATAGGATATAAAAATGTTCACTAAATTCTAGAGGAATATAGAAATATTTCTTTATATTTTATAAATATGAAAATAATCCTTTAAATCCTTGGCGAATATTGACTGACACTTGTTAAATAATTATGAATGATTTTATCGTGAATGACGAATTACGATGCAAACTGTCGTAAAATAATAATAAAAAAAAACAATTACTACAAATCTCGTTGTTAATTTGACCGCAAATTAGCACCCCGTCGAACCGACAATCGCACGGTCATATGTCATTCGACAACGAGCGGGAATGCACACACTGTGACCCCGTTCCCGCTTCCGGGCGCCGGATTCCGAATTTCGAATCCCGGATCCCGGAAAGCGGCCATTGTTGCAAATTCGACCGTATATTATGCATTATATCGGATCGTGAATTTTGTGTGCGATCCGCAATTGTGCACCGCTGGAACGTCAACGAATTTCACGAGTCCCATAACGAAGTTATCGCAACGTTAAAGATATATATATATATATATATATATATATATATATATATAGAGAGAGAGAGAGAGAGAGAGAGAGAGAGTCTGTAGTAGGCGGTGCGTTCGAAAAGTTTCCGGAGCGGCGATTTCTAACTTATATATATATATATATATATATATATATATATATATATATATATATTATTCGCGTATAACTTTTCGATATCGAATACGATTTCCGGTGACGTATTGTTTCGATGCGATCATTTGCATTTTTATGAAAAAATGAATACGTTTGTTTGTTCGCTTCGAGCGTGTCACGGTTGAAATTATTGTTTGAAGTTATATGTTATATATATATATATATATATATATATATATATATATGTATATATATATATATATATATATATATATATATATATATATATATATATATATATATATATATTGCAATGTTTCTCTATGAAATTGTAAATCTCAAACAATTTTATATAGTAATATTTATTATGATTTTATCTATGGATTTTTTATATATTTTATTCATATTTTTATCGGTTATAACCTTCAGAGAAACAAAATAATCAACAAATCTTTGTTCTCGAGTCACATTCTTACCCTCTTTATAGTTCTAGGTGGAAAAATATTTCGTTTCGATCGTTAATAATCTATAAAAATTTAATATTACAAGATTTGCAATGATTTTGCCCTATTGTAAAATAATTTTAAGAGTAATTTTATTACTCTTTATTTTATAAAAATAAATCAAAACATCTAAAAGTTTTAGATATTCAAAATATTAATTTAATCCTTTGCATTTCAAGTCATCAGTTTTACACTCAGCCTTCATAGACACATTGTTCTTTTCTAAAGGATCTTATACAATACTATTTATTGTTCTATTTCAAACCGAAATGCGAATAAGTTAATTTAATTATATAATTATTTTTTTTAACACATAACACTAATGTTTTATTTAATATTATGATTCCGGAAACTTTTTAAACGCTCTGTGAACATTTGTATAAGCATTTAATACGGAGAACTAACTCGTTGCGCTTCGTGACCGCAATATGAAGTTATTGCAGCGAATTAGCAATATGCTAAAATCGATAATTAGTATTGCACTTGATGACCGTTGATTGGATCTGGATTGTTCCAATTTTGTCATATTTTCAACGGAAAGCACATTTCCGTGACATAATCAAGTGGAACCGGCGACAATTTCGTATCAAAATCACCCATATTTCGAACGAGATCCCGCCGTCAAAACAATGTATTCTCAACATTAAGACAAGTTTTACACTTCGAAGATTATTACAATGTATAAAACGGCGTTCAAGATGAAGTGTAACGTCTCAGAATTGTAAATTTAAGGGTAGCACTTTAAAGTTTGAGAAGGGTTAGAGTTAATCGAAGCGGTTTCGAAGGGTAGCTACGACTTTGTTGAAGCCGTAAAGTCTCAATATAATGATGACGTTGTAAGAAAATTTTGATGTCTTATTTTATGTCAAACTAAAATTCGTATATTTTTAAAATTTATAATATTAACCGAAATAGAATAAATTAAGCTATTTAAAAAAAAAAACACTGATATATTTTTGTAGTATGACAGAAAAATACTGGTAGAACCAAATAAAATGAATGGATCTCTATGGAATAGCGCATATCGTATTTCAAAACAATCCTCAGGGAAATCGTCAACGAAATACACCCTCAACAAAATAGGGAATAGCTTTTAAAATTCAAAATCGCAAGCGGCAAAAATAGATAACAGTTTGTGTATTAAAAATATTTTACTAAACATAACACAATATTTGTTTGAATGTTATTCAAAGTGAACGACTATTTATATAAGGGATGAAAAATTGAAAGTTTTTAATATGAAATAGTGGATATATAACAATGTGATCAAAAAGTAAGGTGAATTTGTTTATAATATGTAAATTCTTTATTTATTCTTCCAAATCAATTTCATCCCTTTCAAATTAACCCCCGTCTGAGTGGTCTTTTTTCCGATTTAGCCTTCAAGACCTTCTTCAATTCGGTTTCTATCTCCCCAATCGTGTCAAAATGACGTCTTCGCATAAGCTTTTGAGTTTGCTGAATAGCCAGAAGTCACACGGAGCCAAATCGGGCGAATACGGTGGTTGGGGGACGATATGAGTCGAGTTTTTGATGAAAAAAAAAAGTCGCGAAGAACTAATTCAGTATGACGTGATGCATTATCGTGATGAAGTAACCAAGAGTTGTAAAAATACGTGTAACTCAGAGATATTTGGAACTTTTTACAAGCAGACGCTTGGCAAATGTTATATACAATCCTACCAACCTAGGAATAAAAATGTACAATTAACCTGCCTTCTTAATGCCCGGGAGTTTTAAATGACAATTTCACCTTACTTTTTGATCACAGTATATATTATTCTAATTATAGTCGTGACACAGATTTTTGAGTTATTTTCTTTTGAAATTAGAAATGTGCAGATTGTCCTGCATAACAAACGTCCTGCGACAAAAATTGTTATGTATTACGCGCAAGGATCGTGCTAAAAATAATAATAATGTGAAAAGAACGGAATACACCGTGAAGATAATATCGAAAACGTCAAGTCGCCAGGATGAAATCCCCCAAGTGAATATTTTCTCTCTCTCTCTTTCTCACTTTTCTTCGGATAAGGGACGAAGGATGGATGTAGGGGGAGGGGTGTGGTGAAAAAAGTTTTTCGCGATCCGGACAAGAGAGCGAGACGTGTTGCGGTAGTATAATTTTCGAGAAGGAAGTTCCTGAAAAATATATTAGATTTGAGATTCGGCACCCCAAGGTTCACCCACTGCGGTAAGTGGTGAGCAAACGAGAGAGAGAAAGTGGAAATGAAAAACGAGAGAACGAGAAACAGAGAGAGAGAGAGAGAGAGAGAAAGACTTAAAGCGAGGGTCGCAAAGTTTGGAAAAATTCCGCGAATTCAATCCCTTCAATTTGTGTCTAGAAGTAATCTAACTATAATTGACATGTTATTTCTATTAAACTTGAATATAATAGATCTATTTTAAATAATTCTTATATAAATATATTATATATATATAACCAACTATTTTTAATAAATTTTTAGTTTAATATATTATTATTATTATTCTGATAATTACTTGGAGCTTAAATTTAGGATTATATTATATATTAAATAGATTTATTATTAACGAGAATTTAATTAATAGTAAATCTATTGTATGACCTATTTATAAAGTTGTCGCTTACGTTATTTTTAGCACAATTTAAATTTAAAACATAACAATTTATTTAAAATCGTTAAATATTGATACTTTTCAACAAATTGTATTTTTTTATAAATATATATATATCAATTCATAATAAATAATATAAAATATGTAATTATAAAATTAATGTTAATTATCATTTTATTTTTTCGTCTACATATCAATTAATACTTTAAAATTGTTCATATTTAATATTATTACACTTTTGCTAGCATTTTTTACAATTATCAAAAAACTTCTAGAGATCTCATTTTTTGATATAATTTTAAGCTCTTTTAGCGGTGCGCTTTAATCTCATTTGTGCTTGTAAAACGACGGTCCTTTATTCTCTTTTATTATACGCACATATCTGGCGAATACGGAGGTTGAGGTATCATTATAAGTGTTATTTTTTACAAAAAAAAAGTCACAAATTCCATTTCTATTTAAATACACCGATGTATATATCAATAAACAAAGAATATGTTGCAATATTTCGATTCAATATAAAAACTTGTAACGCGCATACGACTAAATTAAGCGGTCGGGAAAACTCGTTTTTATTTTTCAACTTGGAAAAGCATCGGAAAAACCGTCTCACACCCCCCCATACACTCGTTGTTTATTTTATATACATACACATTTATATATATTTATCGATGAAAAAAAAATTTGAATAACAATAACGACGTACGTGACACACAATTTGCTTTAGGTCCGATTCGAGTTCCACTCGAATAAATTGAAGTGGGATTTGAATCGTCGCCTGTCGATGCGACGTATCTCGCGAATAAATCGGACCACCGCATACCGGTACACTTACCTTATATGTATATATATATATACAGCCTTTCGATTTTCCGATCGTATTTGCTAAAATTATATGTACGTTGAAACGTGGAAATATTTCCGCGATTATTTATCTTCGTTTTACGTGTTGATTTATCGACGGTGAAAATATATAGAGAGTGTGCGACGTTGTGACATTTGAGAAAATTATAAAATTTTCGATGAAAATACGAGAAAATTAATTGACTTATATATACATATTTATATATGAATTTTTTACCATACATTACTCTAATTAAATTTATATTAATTATTAAACATATTTCTATATATGGTGAAATTGTCATTTAAAACTCCCGAGCATTAGAAAAGCAGATAAATTGTATTTTTTTTTCTTAAGTTGGTAGAATTGTCTATAACATTTGCCAAGCGTCAAAAGGTTTAATTATCTCCGAGTTACACGTATTTTTACATCTCTTGTTTCCTTCATCACGATCATGCACCGTGTCATACTGCATCAGTTCTTCGCGACTTTTTTGTCAAAAACTCGACTCGTATCGTTACACAACCACCGTATTCACCTGATTTGGCTCCATGCGACTTCTGGCTATTCAGAAAACTCGAAAAGTCAATACGGGAATGCCTTTATGAAACGATTGAAGAGATATAAGCCGAATTGAAGTAAGTCTTGAAGGCTATATCGGAAAAAGACTGGGATTGAAAAGGATTGAAAAAAGCGTTGGCAAAAGTGCGTTTTATCGGACGGAGATTACTTTGAAGGTGATGAAATTGATTTGGAAGAATAAATAAATAATTAACACTTTATAAAAAAAATTCACCTTATTACATATATATATATATATATATATATATATATATATATATATATATATATATATATATATATTTGAATAAAAACAGCGGATTAAAGTTCCGGAACATTGCTCCGATTCCGATTTGCTTTTTTTTATATTAACATGCATAAATTAAAAGGCAAAACGGTTTTAATTAGAACGACAGAACATCTCTTCAATTAGTGCTTCAATAGAAAATAGCTTGTAAAAGCTTAAATGAAATATTAAACTAATTAGAAAACGTTCAAGCATAATACCATAAACTTCAGCATTTTCAATTTAAACTATTATATAATTGCATTTATATATAATTAGTTTTCTTTTTTTAGTTTAAATATATATTATGTATATAATGTTTATTTTATAATAGACAACAATATAGATAATGTGTAGACAATTATCGAAATTGAATCATTAAAAATGAACGTGTATTTCTTTACTTCGTTAATAACATATATAAAAATAATGTATTATTTATAATATATCTTCATTTATGATATTAAAAATATATAAATATTATTAATAAAAAAATAATATTTTATCTGAAGTATCGTGCGATTAACTCATACATATTTACGAACACATTCCCATAAAACAGATGCGAGGAAAATTTCGCGAAAAACGTATACGAATTTTCTCCCATTTTCACGCGCTACAGATACACACACACACACAAATAAATTCGTATATATAATAGATATGTTTCGAAATTCGTATGTTTTTTTTTCATCACGTATATTAAATTACAACGTAAAGCCTCCATCCGGTATTGATTTTGAGATTAATTAATTTCGGCCGCGAACGCGCACGACTAATTATGTTTATCCAATGAAATTGACCGTTTACAATGTTTATATATATATATATATATATATATATATATATATATATATATATATATGAGTGTGTGTGTGTGTGTGTTACTGTAAATGCGATGAATTGGAAATTACACGCAATTATTTACGTATCTGATGAAATTGAAAAATATAATTCGTACGTATATTTTCCACTATATCGAATTTTTATTCATAATTAAATATATTTGGCGTATATTCACAAATATCAATTATAATTGTTAAATCAATTAATGGCGGCCAATATATAAAAATGATGGAATTATATACAAAAAAATTATATATATATATATATATATATATATATATATATATATATATATATATTTATATACAAATTTAATAATTAACATTAAAGTCTGAATATTAGTTTTATTCATACTTTCAAAAAAAAATGACAAACTGTAACGTTCCAACTTACCAGAAAAATATACTTTAAAACTTGCTGAATATTTTTTTTTCTTGAAAAAACTATCTTCAAGAATCGACTGAAAGATTTATCTTTGTCGTGTCTAACTTTTTCAAATATCAATCGTGATTTTTTTTCATTTATTTTAATCTCCCTCCCCCCATTCCTAAAATAATATATATATATTTATATATATATATATATATATATATATATAAATTATGCATATTTTTTCGAATGATTTATATATATTAATATATTGATTTATAATTCATAGAAATATGACTGAATATGTTTAATTCAATAAAAAATATACTATTAATATTGTTATGTATAAATTAAAATAATAATATATAATGAGTAGGTAACAATAATATACATGTTTATTTTTCATATATCATTGTGGTATATATATATATATATATATATATATATATATATTGTATTTTAATTATAAATAGAAAGCATATCAAGAAAGTTTTCGAGCAATTGAACGACAGAACGTCGTAGCGTCATTCGCGGAAAGTCGTCCGTTTTCCCGTGGAAAGCGATAACTTTTCACGGAAGTCGTAAGAGCGGTGGCGTACTGCAAAAATAATAATTAATGCCACCGAAAAGTGGATATCGCGTAACACGAAATAATAATAATGAAACGGTACGTTTCGAAGATACGTCGCCGTTTTATGAGCACGGCAAAAAGTTGCGTGCGACATTTTGACAGAGCACTGTGTGCCAGATAAGTTCCACGGCGCGGGTTTTCACTCTCATATTTCACTTTTGAACCGGGGTGGAGGGGGAGGGGTCGAGGGAAGCGGGTTGAATCGGCCGGTAAAAGTGTTGGATACGGACAAATTTATATGAAAACTTGTGTTTAGCGACAAACGACTTTTTGATAAAGCTCGTTTGTTTGCACGCCGGCGATACGTGAGTGAATGGAAAATGGGAAAAATTGCGCGACCGTCGCTAGGTCATCGTTTATTGTCCGGTTTTATATTTATGACCGATATACCGATATACGAAAGACGCTCTTGTTATATATTGGTGGTAATGTGTACGTTTATTTTAATTTAGAAAATAAATAATAATATAAAAAATCCATTCATATATATATATATATATATATATATATATATATATATATATTCATTCTATATAATATTTTTATAATTAAGAATAGATTTTATTAAAAATATAAAAATTGAAATTCTATTGATTCGAAATAAAATGTGAATCACTTAAATGTAAATTTTAATATGTAGAGAAATATATAGCAACGATGAATGTGATGAAAAATATAAATTAATGAATTTTTGAAATAATCACATTTTAAAGTGTTTATATAAATAATAATAATTAGTGTCGAAATTAAAAAGATAGTATTTTAAAAATCTTTAAAAAAAAAAAGATCGTGATATTATTTTTATATAACAAAATTTGAAATTCACAACGAAAGAAAAATATTTTTATTTAATATTAAAATAATACTGTGAAATAAGATACAACTTCTTAGCAATTGTTGAAAAAGAAACATCATTAGAAGAAAACTTTAAAATGTTGAAAATAACTTTTTCTCATTATGTAATAATAATATTGTAATAGCGTTCGTCAAAAGTTCGAACCGATGCTAAATAAATTATAATAAATTCGTTCTTTTTCTAGGATTTCAGACTATCTATGTAAATAATTTTATATCCGTTTATAAGATGTAATGAAATATAAACTATAACAAGGATTCTATATTAATTATAATTGTAATTGCAATAACTATAATAGTTATGTTGCAAATCCCATATTCCCCGACGAGGACCTTTTTCAAAGCTTCTACTCGTACTGAAGTCCATTTACAGACTAGTCCTTCAGCATTCCGTAAATCTTCAGGATATAAAAGCACTCTAGACTTGCATTCCCTCGACTATGTCAATTCCTTTTGGTCCTCTTGTATGGAAGATGCTTTCATTAATCAAGATTCCATATTCCAATGACCACTGCTTTGTTATTCGACTCTTCTTTCTATATATCAAAAGATCCTTTCGATTGTATCGTTTTCCTTTTATATATTAAACATTCTGCTTCTTTTCTTTGAACAAAATTTCAATACTAATTTTAAATTCAAATTTTCATTCTAAATAAACGATCATAAAATATATATAAGAATATATGTTATTAACTTATTATTTTTTATACATATAAAATATAACGATTTTCAATCAAGGATAATATAATCAGCAATACTTCAATCATTAAAATATAATATCAATATACCAATTTTCTAATAACTGAACATAGTATAATAATTTGTCGTACCTTAATTTTTGCTATAAAAACTGAACACATATTTTAAATAATTTAAATAATAAAAAAAATATATTTTAACAATCGTTGAAAATAGTAACGAATCCACATTTTTTTTTAATGAAACGATATACGTTTTTTTTTAATCATAGACAAACTTTTATCGAATAGTAATCAATCAAAATGAGTGACAATTTCAGCTGAAACCGTCATAATAATTGCAACGGAAAAAAATCCTATCAAATACAATGTACTATATCGCTGAAAGAATGATTCCATACTTTATATATATATGTATATATATATATATATATATATATGATGATATTGTTCGAAAGCGTGAAAAATTTCAGCGGTTGCCTTATTCAGCGTTACTTTCAGCTGAAACGATTCGTCGGTTTCATACGCTAAGTGAAACGTTGATTTAATGCATCCATTTGGAAATTGCACTACGGTTCGCGTGCAAGTGAAATTTATTGTTATAATGCACCCCCCCCTCTCTCTCTCTCCCCACAGAAACCCCCTGTTAAAAAATATTTTTGTTCATGAGTTGAAAACGATACAACAACAACAACAAAAAAAGGCGCACATTATTATTATACGCGACCTTTTTCAGAACTGAAGCGGTTCACTTAAAGTGATGCGTTCGCATCGTTTTAAAGCTGAAAATTTATACGCGACGATAAATTCAGCGCCCATTCTGTGGCCCGTTTTGCTATTATTTATGACTGAATTTTACTATTTGACGGTGTGAAATTTCAGCCGTGATAACACTAGTTCATAGTTGAAAAATATCAACAACAGTCGTCGGAACAAAATATTTTTGATTTTTATTACTTCAATTAATCTGACCGATAAAAAAAATGTGTACAAATTCGCATAATAATTTTTCAAATTTAAATTCATATTATCTAATTAAATTTGTTATATATATATATATTTTTTTAATAGCGAAAACCAAAGTAAACTATATTTTTTTTCTCATAAATTATAACATTATTATAATATTACTGCGCTTCATATTCGAGTGGTAAAAAAAAAATACATTCTAATTTGCATAACAGAAAAACATTTCCAAATCAATTACTTTTTAATTAGGCCGAGTGACGCTTTCGCAATCAATGGTAATCACATAAATTTACATACACTCGCGTGGAAATTGCTTTTTCAAAATCGTTCGCGGTCCACGAACGAGCAAAAACAAAACCATGTATATATATATATATATATATATATATATATATATATATATATATATATATATAAACATAAAAAATAAAAATACGAGCAGCTCCGCTAAAAATGAAACACGAAATAAAGTAGAGTTATGAGAAAAAAATATATGGAGGCCTTAATCAACGAATGGAAGCCTAATTGATTTTGACACTGAACCGTGTGCTCCGAAGAGCGGAACTTCCATTGTGAAGCATCAGCTCTAATTTTAAAGATCGACACAATTTGTCGACCCCATATATTATATTATATATATATATATATATATATATATATATATATATATACATGTATAAATAGAAAAAAAACTAAGGGTGGAATATATTTTTTTACGACCGATACGAACTTTTCATCCCTCTCGGTCTCGGTTTGAATGCATTCGTCGCTTTTCATCGCGAGGATAGATCGATCGATCTCCAGTCACTAATGGAAGTCTATCCGGGATAATAATTTCCCATAGGAAACACCTTCGAGTCTTTTCTTTTATTTTTTTTTCTTTCGCCGTGTGTCTCGAATTTCTAGCGTGGCGTGGTTTTTTTTTTCTTTTTTTTTATGCGAAAAATATGAGATCGAAAGCCTCGCTTTCAATAAAACTGTACAGGTTCATAGTCTGGTGCGAAAAAATAAGCGATCAATCTATAAAAACATAATAGGATAATTGACACCATTGATACTGATCAGGGTATTTTTTTTATATAATATACAGTTATATATATTTATATTATTTAATATAAATATAATATAATAATTTTTATAATATAATTCATCATTATTTAACAATATTTCAAAAAACAAACATTAGATGAAATTTTAACACATCTGTTGATAATCTATATTTATATAAAGGTTTAATAAAAACAGTTTAAAATTCATGATAAAATCAGATAATCTTTTTTTATGACAATCTAGAAGAATAGTGGTCAATCTTTTATTTCCAATGTACCAATTTATTAGACTTTACATTCAGATACACCACAGCATTTCCAAGATTTCTAAAGTATATCATTATTATTTCTAGAGTACTCATAACATGTTGGCCACCTCTAATATAAAATATTTATAAGTTATATAAATAATGTAGTTGTTCAAGTTGGATTTAAATTTATATGGATAATGTTTAAAATATTTCAGATGGCGAATTCTGGTGGTACAGCAACATTAAATTGTTCAGTATCTGGAGATCCTCTCGGTCCAATTCAGTGGTTACACGATGGTGTAGTTATTGGTGATGGAATGGATTCCACATCAAGTGATGGCCGTGCAAGAGTTCGAGGTGCATTATCCCTGGTACTGACATCAGTACGTCGATCTGATGCTGGAATGTATCAGTGTTTTGTAAGAAACGATGCCGAAAGTGCTCAAGCAAGTGCCGAACTGAGACTCGGGGGTATTTATCGTTTTAAATATTTACTTAAGTACATTCAATTAAATCTATGTGTAATAAATTATTTTATTTATATAGATACAGCACCTGAATTACAATATACTTTTATTGAACAAGCATTACGTAGTGGACCTGCAGTGTCACTGCGTTGTTCAGCATCAGGTGCTCCACCACCGCGTTTTCAATGGTTATTAGATGGACAGTCTTTAATGGCAATGTCTCGTGGTCTTAGGTATTTATCATTATATAAATCTTTATATTTGATATGAAAATTAAATAATATTAGTTTTGAAATATATAGATATCAAATTGGACAATATACAATGCAAAATGGAGACGTGGTTAGCCATTTAAATATATCCAGCGTTCGTCCAGAAGATGGTGGACTATACTCTTGCAAAGCTAATAATGCTCTCGGCGAAATGACACACACTGCTAGACTAAATATCTACGGTATATTTGAAATTACAATTGGATAATTTGTTATTTCAATCAAATTGAACTATAATTTCAAGATATATTATTTCAGGTCCACCATATGTTAGATCCATAAGTCCAATAAGAGCAGTTGCTGGTAGGGAAATCGTATTATACTGTCCCTATTCCGGTTATCCTATCAGGTAATAAAATTAAATATCGATATATGTATTGGTTGTTTTTTTTTTATTTAATTAATTTATATATCGTATCGAATGATATATTTCATTTTTCAGCTCTGTGAAATGGGAACGTCCCAACGGTAATATAATTCCATCCAATGTCAATTCTCAGAGTAGTTCCGAAGGTAGTTTAATTATACCACGAGTGGACAGCAGTCATGCAGGATCATATATATGTACTGTAACGTCTGCCGAAGGGCAACAGGCTAAACGTGATATTCAATTAATTGTAAATAGTGCGTATTACATTAGTTTAAAATGTGTTTTTATATAAATTAAATAGGGCATCACAATATATTTATGATGAATGTACATTTTACAGATCCACCAGAAATTGAACCTTTCATATTTCCAAGTAATCTTCAAGAGGGAAGAAGGGCGCAAGTCAGTTGTAGCGTTACTTCTGGAGACATGCCCGTTTACTTCACTTGGTATAAGGATAATTTGTCAATTCCGGCTTCTCTTCAGGTATATTTTCATATATATAATCGTACGTGTTAAACTAAAACATATTTCATATCTTCATTTAGATCAATCATGACGGAATAATCAACCATTTAATTAATATTTTCTTGTTTTTGTATTTTTTGTTTTTATTATTAATTTCTAATAACGCATCCAGGGTTAATACATTTGTCATTTTGTGCTCTGTAAATATTATCATTTCATGTGTATTAATTTATGTCTTTCATAATATTTACAATAGCTTCAGATGACAGGTAATTTTTATTTAATTAATATATATATATATATATATATATATATATATATCGTGTTATCATTTTAATTAAATATATGTACACTAATTTGGACAAATATATGATTAATAGTTGTTATTCTTTGATAAAATAAATTACAAATGCATAAAACATTTTAACCTATATTTTGGGGGATAAATGCGGTTGTTATACCACTCGTCTCTCTTTATCCACAACCACAAGTGGAGCAATTACAAAATTTTCTCAAAAAAAAAAATCTTATTTTGATATAAAATACACTGTAAAAACGCAGATGAAAAAAAAGAGAGAAAGAGAGAAAAACCGTAAAAGGAAAATAAATAAATACGAGGGTTTGCCTTTTTATTTTCCTCATCCACTGTGTAAACTCTCCGCAGGAACGTGCGTTCTCCTTTAATTTTTTAATAACATATTCTCAAATGTACAGTCAACTGTGTAACTTTTCAAGTACAATATTATATATATATATATATATATATATATATATATATATATATAATATACTGAGATATTCTTTATTTAATACATGTTATATATATATATATATATATATATATATATATATAATATTTTTTTATAATTTTATGTGTGAGGTAGCGGAGGTTATTACCGAATAAAATTTTACAGGTTGAAGAGCGAGGTGCTGAATTTTTCAGTAATCTTGTATTTAAAGATGTTACGACCCGTCACAGCGGGTTATACACATGTGTGGCCAGCAACAGTGCGGCCAAAGTTAACTATACTGCAGAGCTGATAGTCAAAGGTACACTATGGCACCGTCACCAGCAAAGCACAACACCATTCACCACCAAAAACATCCACCACAACCACTGTGACTTTTTTTTATGAACATGAAATGCGAAAACGAAATTTGAATGGCTAAATTATTCATATATGATAAAATAAAATTTCAATGTCCCCCGAGAGCAAAAATTAATATAGATATTATGCTTACATTTATCCTCACGGTTTACATTCCGTGATCATCCATTACATATGGAAATTTGCGAAGCGAAGATGCTATATTTTATATGTTTTAGTAGTTATGTACTACTTTAAGTCTATATAAACGCTCTTCGCACATTTATAAATTATATAACATTTTCTAATTTCCTTAATAACCTATTTCACAGAATACTGAACATGTGTTGTACCTGTTTCTTGTAAGACAATCAATCTTAATTGTTCATACATACACTAAAAATATTTTATAATTTTAAACCTAAATATTTAATTTTAAAAATTTTATATGTGTAAAAATTCACCATAAACTTTTCTTTGTCATATTTTTTTCTCATTACCTCAAAAACATTATAGTATTATATTATATATTAACGTATAATAATTTTCAACTATATAAAAATAAATATCAATCTGTTCTTTAGGGACAATCATAATATAATTGGACAAATCTTCAAATTTCCTTTTCGCCTACAAAATTGCACCTAATGAAAAAAAGTAAAAGTAACAAATGCGTTCAAGGATGTACACAGTATTTTCATTTTAGCTGATCTCTTTCTAGTTTGAAGCGAAACAATTTGTGTACAAGATTCGATGCAGCACTTTTAATTTTTTTTTTTTGAATAAAAAAAAACCAATATATAAATATCATGGAGCACCACTTTGCTGTTGTGTAGATCTGGCACGATTCCTTTGCAGGACATCGAGGTTTTGCAGCCCGTCGCACCTTTTTTCAAATCACTTTATTGTTATTTATTGTAACTATTAATTATTATGCACCTTGCACATTGTTGATTTCTCTCACTTTCACGTATTTTGTTTCAAATTGCACATTGCACAAAATGTTATAAATTTTGTTCTGTTTTTCAACGCTATGCTTGCAGTGGATTTAGATAACGCTTCAAGGGTGAATATGCTACCGTTATTTATAATCTAATCTAAGATTTCATATTAAAAACCAATGATTGAATCTAAAGACCAAACAATTCGCATACAAAATATACTACCGCCAAATTTGAAAAAAAAAATTAACATCTTTAGATCTGATCATATGTGTAATATGTTGGTTTATTAACTTATACAACAGATTTATTTACATCGTTGTTTTCACAATTGATGTTTACATCACATTTAGCCAAAAGCATGCTTCAAATGCAATTTCATCAGAGCGACCATTTACTGTTTGAAAATATCCTTATTTAAATAAGATCTTTTCTTTTCTGTTTTTAATTTACCGCTTACCGGAAATAGTTTCTCCTCAGTGGATAAATGAACCGCATAATATATCTGCATTAGCTGGCAGTGTTTTGAGTTTACATTGTAAAACGAGAGGATCTCCTCCGCCGCAAATTATATGGCTAAAACAACTAGGTATAATTTACAACAAAAATCATAATAGATAAAATGTTTACAATAATATTAATAAATATTCAATTATAGGTCAAATTGACAATTACGAACCACTTATTAATTTGGGTGGACGATTCAAATTCTTAAGCAATGGTACATTGCTAATAGAAAATGCTTTTCCACATGATGAAGGTCAATATATGTGCAGAGCTGACAATGGTATTAAGCCTCCGTTAGTAAAAATGATATACGTATCAGTTAATGGTAATTTGGTTCTTATTTTCATTCAAATATATTTATATATATATATATTCTAAAAAATATTAAAATCGCTAATTTAAAAATTGTTAATAGAACCTGCCAAATTTGAATCACCATCTCAAAATGTAACTGCCAAGAGAAACAATCCAATCGCATTGACATGTGATGTAATTGGTGATAGTCCAATTCAGATTCAATGGACTCATAATATGAATAGACTGGATTTGAATACCTATAGGTGAATTTATTGGTCAAAAATTGAATATATTGTTTAAAAATATATGTGTTTATATATTTTTTTCTATAGATTAAGTATATCCGAGGCTATAACAGATTCTGGATTACGTTCCCAACTGTTCATCAGCAGAACTGATAGACAAGATTCTGGTATATATAAATGTCAAGCCAGTAATCCATTTGGTCACAGTGATCATTTCATATATTTATCAGTGCAAGGTAAATAATTTTATAAATCTCATTACTATTTTTTATGTTTATTACTATTTTATATTTTTTTTCTTTCAGAAAAACCTGATCCACCACATTCATTGGTAGTATTAGAAGTTGGAAGTCGATCGGCTAGACTTGGTTGGACCCAAGGTTTCGATGGAAATTCTCCTTTATTGGGTTACGCCGTTCAACATTCACTACTTCACATATTACAAGCCCCAGTTCATTGGGAAGAAGCTATAACACAAAATATTTCCATCCATTCTCTGATTAAAGGAGAACCTTTAAAGAATAATCCGATTTCAAAGTAAAAAGATTTTTAAAAACATATGACATATTTCACAATTTACAAATTATTTTTCGTCTTTTTTTTTTACAGTATAAATGATTTAAATACAGAATATGAAGCCTCAGTATCTGGACTTCAACCGCATAATAGTTATGCTGTTAGAATACAAGCTATTAATCAAATTGAAAAAAGTGACTTTACTGAACCAGTAATAGTTAAAACTCAAGAAGAAGGTCTTTTGATGCAATATAATATACATTTTATGTACAAATCCATTTTATAAGATTCTAAAATTTAAATTTCATTTGACAGCACCTTCGGAACCGCCTCAGAATATTCAAATTCAAACAGCAGGTCCTGGAGAATTGCACGTAACTTGGCAAGTGCCATCAAGAGAATCTTGGAATGGTGACTTACTTGGATATACAATAACTTGGTACGAACTGTCTCCTGGTGCTGGTATTGCAAATACTAGCAAAACCGCTACAGTTAATGGCTGGTCAAGCACTGAATTAACTTTAACTGGTCTTAAAAAGTTTACGCGTTATGGGGTCGTGGTTAAAGCATTTAATGGAGTAGCTGCAGGACCAACTTCTACTCCAGCAACAGCAACAACTCAAGAAGGAGGTATTTAATAATAAATGTAATAATCAACTTTATAATTTCCTAATAAATTAATCTATTTTCAGTACCCGAAGCGGCACCTCTAAGCGTGTCTTGTGTGCCTTTATCTCCTGTTGGTATAAAAGTTTCATGGAGACCACCGCCTAGTGCTCAACATGGAGGGCTTATTCAGGGTTATAAAGTCCTATATACACCTCAATTGAGAGATCTAGGTATTTACCTAATTTCATATACGTATAATAAATTAAAATTAATATCTATCTATAAATTATTTTGATAATAATTTTAGTGGAATATAATATTGGTGAAGTCAAAAGAATATCAACTACTGAAACCTACATACATGGCTTACATAAGTACACGAATTATTCAATTCAAGTATTAGCATTCACAAATGCAGGAGATGGAAAAAGAAGTGCTCCCATATTTTGTACAACTAATGAAGATAGTATGATTAACTGTAATTATAGAACATTATTTTATGTACATATTTTTAATAAACATGTAATTATTTTTCAGCACCATCACCACCACAAAAAATTAAAGCTTCGGCAATGTCTGGAGATTCGATACTAGTAAGTTGGTTACCACCTTTAAATCCAAATGGTATAATATCGCACTATACAGTTTATCACAGAGAAGCTGGAAGGTATGAGAAAAAAAATACTTATTAATTTATAAATATCATTATAGAACTTAAAAATATTTTTTTTTCAGAATCGGTAAACATTCAAGTTACACAGTATCTGTAGAGAATTCGAAAAAGACTGATTTAATGTATGAGGTTAAAAACTTAGCTGAACATCAGTTATATGAATTTTGGGTATCAGCCACTTCTGGATCAGGTGAAGGTGAACCAACTTCAATAATAGCGCAGGGTGCTAATAGCAGAGGTTAATATACTATATTTAAATTAAAATTGCTTTAATTCAATTTTAAATAACATTGTATGCATTTTATAATATTGTTAGCTCCAGCAAGAATAGCATCATTCAGTCAAGTGATAAGGAAACCGGTTAGCTCTCAGTTATTGCTTACTTGTTATGCTGTTGGTCATCCTATACCTAGGGCAAGATGGCTCCATCGATCTGTAACTATCACTCATGCTTCACACTATCAAGTTACACCTGAAGGCAATTTAAATATTCACAGTAAGTTTACAGATAATATATACATATATATTATTATTATTCATATTTTTTATTAATTTTAAAATATATTTTTAGAATTAGATCAAGTATCATCTGGAAATTTCACATGTTCTGCATCCAATATTTTTGGAGAAGATTCCATTACTTATACTGTTATTGCTATACTTCCTCCAGTAGCGACAACTCTTGGGCTTCAATTTACAACAGCTACTTCTATAAAAATCCATTGGCAACCACCAAATGATGGTGGATCTCCAATATTAGGTATGCGAATATTTTTAATTATAATATTTAAAGGAATGTGTATTAATAAAATTATTATTAAATTTCAGGATACACATTATTTTATAAAACAGAAACAGAAACAACTTGGCAAATAACGGAATTATCACCGGAAGTAAATTCATACATTTTGGAGAGTCTGAAATGTGGTACTTTATATATGATTAAATTACAAGCTCATAATCGCGTTGCCGCTGGAAGTATAAGTGAAATTTTATCTACTAACACAAGAGGATCAAGTAATTCAAAGAAATTAACTATGATCAAATATAAAACATCTGATATCTTAACTTCGTTATATATCTTTTAGTTCCTAGATCACCAAAAATAAACGAATTTGTAACAGCAAATTCCACATCTGTCAAATTAAATATGTATACATGGAGTGATGGAGGTTGTCCAATTTTAAAATTACGCGTAGAATATAGGCTAGTCAGTGATTTACATTGGATTGTAGCAGCTGATGGTCCAATGTTAGACAATTTAATATTAAGTCAATTGCCAGTTGGCCAGTGGTATCAATTAAAATTATCTTTAACCAATGACGCCGGTACAACAAATATGGAATTTCATGTGGATACCACAAAAGAAAATGGAGGTAATTTTATTATAAAATTTCATATAATATTTTCTGGATTAAATATATTTTCTTTCATTTATTTGAACACAGGTCGGATACCTCCATTAGATCCCAGTGTTGCTCTAGCTGGTGGAGTACAAGCTGGAAGTTTTGGCGGTTCTATTTTGTTACCAGTAGCAAGTGCCGTCCTGTTATTGGCTGCTATTTCGCTATTAGGATGCCTTTTGTTAAAAACTAGAAGGTAATTTTGATATATTTTGGCTTCACTGTGTATTTAATGTTAAATAAACAAGCGAATGATTTTTTTTTAATCTAGATTCCAATAATTTTCATTTATTTATGTTTTATTATAGATTTCGATGTTTGTTAAATAACAGATATTCACGTGATGATAGAAAATTAAGTGAGAGCAATGAACTAGAAAGGGAAAAATTAAGAGAAGGGCAAAAATTGTACTCATCCTCATCCATAAATGGAAACGAAAAGTCCAATGATGATTCTTCAGGTATATATTAAATAATTTATCATTCAAAATTAATTTAAATTGAATAATGAATAGCTAGTTTTGTTTTTTATTTTTTTTTTTTAGAATTATATGAAATAAGTCCATATGCTACTTTTGGAGCTGCAACTGGAAGAAATTCAGGCGGAGAACACGCACTTCATTTTCGTACATTCGGAATGCCTGATAATGAGGCAGGTCCAGCTAGATTACCAACAAGCCATCGTAAACATCGTCGTTTACACAGATGCGATACTTTTGAATATGGTAAAAAAAACACAGATTACGAATTGATTATTTATATATAATGAGAAATAATCAATAAAAACAAAATTGCAGATGAATCTACGCTTTCAAAAGCTATGACAGTTGAAATGAGAACCAATCATTTTGGAGGTTTGCAGAGTGGTCGTTCTAGTAGCGCCAGCAAATCATTAAGAGGATCTGGTGGACCCGGATGGGAAAGAAGAAAACACCGAGATCCACCAACTACAGATTCGGATGATAATAGTGATAGCCCAGGAAACACAACAGCAAAAGGTTTGATACATTTAGAATTATAAGAATTAAATTTAATATATTTTTAAAACCACCCAACATGGAACAATATAGAACAATCAATTAGTAGAAAATCCTCGTTAATTCGCACTCAGAGAATACAGTAAGATTTATACATTTCGAATTGTGGGAACATTAAATTTTCAGGATCCAGATGCGCATCTCCCTTAAGTGGTGAACGTAGTTATACACCAGGGCGGTTGCAGATGGCTCGTTGCAGCAGGTAGACCTCAGGTACCCTATTCCTTACCACGCGCTTTTCCCAACACATGCACCGCCTACAAGCACGCCTTTTACTCCTTATTTAACGACTATAGTTATTCATAGTTTTAATGAAAAATTGAATTTCAAGTAAGAAATATATATATAACAATATAGAATATTTATTACTACAATGTCTTTTATATAGTGCATTAACATATACACAATAATTTTATATAAAAAAAGTATTTTCATCATTAAAAATTTATATATGAATTCAATATTTTATTTGAAGAACATGTTATCATTAAAATTTTGAATAAATAAACGTTAAATATTGAGCACACGAACATAATTTTTAGTGGCGATGCGTACTCCGCTCAGGAAATGTCGTAAGCGTCTACTTTATTCACATTATCAGTGATATCAGTTGCACAAAATACAACATATTTCAGATACACAAAATGGAATATTAATAATTTTTAATATACAACCACATGTATGTATATATATATATATATATATATATATATATATATATATATTTATATATAGGAATATAATATATATTTGTATTATTTTTATTAGTATTTTCTTAATTTATTACTGCATCGCTCCCGATTTAGTTCAGTGAATTATTTGGAACATTTATATGTATATATATATATATATATATATATATATATATATATATATATATATATATATATATATAATTCACTGCACATTGTGTGATCACAGATCCTCCACAATAAATGCATGCGGAGATATCCTCATGAATGAAAACCATTAAGTATTTATTTATTTTACAAAATAAAAAACGCATGGAATCATTGTAATTATTCATTAAAATATTATTTTTTATATCGTGCATGATATATTTTTATTATATTAAACATTTATTGATTATTATTTTAAATATATTTTATTTTGACTCGCATATAAACAATTGTCGATTAATTAAAAATATTTCATATAATCAATAATTATATATTTCGACAGTTCTATTTAAATGTATTAATTTGCATGATTATTGCCAATTTGTAGAATTATCACAAATAAAGCTATTACTATTTTTATTGTTAATAAAATAAAATAAAATATATTTAAATACGTCTTTTATTTCAGTATTTATCTAAATGGTAGAGGAGATGACACCAACACCAATAGAGTATCTCCTCATCAAGGATGCGATTCTATTTCAAATATCGCAGTTCCGCCTGATATTACAATACTTATTGACAAGTACTTGATTTAATTTATTATACATCTCTGTAATGTGATAAAAAAATTGGTTTTAAAATCATCCATCGTCTATCTTTATTTTAGATATCATCAGAAGAAAGAACAAGAACGCAGAGAATGTACAATTCATGTATAGTGATGGTTATTTTGAAGAGTTTCGACTAAAGTCGATAATAAAAATATAATATATTAAATATATATTTTGAAATGACTGTACAACAAATTGAAAATGATACATATCATGATAGACTGCTAATTAATAATTAATACTTAATTATATATATATATATATATATATATATATATATATATATGTATATACATATATATCTAATATTCCTTTTATTGTTGTTAAAAAAATATTATGCACAGTTGTAATTTACATGTATTAAATCGTAATAAACCGTGTGTAATTAAATGTGTATATTTTATAAATACCCCTTATCTATTTATTAACTGTTAAAAATGGATTTTATATTTTTTAACCACATTTGTTAGAAATTACTTTAAATATCTAAATATATTTATGAAATTGTGACGGTTACTTGTAGCGTTAAGACCAAAACGGTCGTATCATATTTAAAATCAAGCTAGCTCACTAGCTCGTCTTTCTCTTAATCCAATACTTTCAAGCGGTTAACATAGTGCACTGAATGGCTTCACCCCGCAGACTCCCAGTAACCGTTCTCATCGTCCCTATCCACGTGGACCCCATAATTAACTATCATTCATGCTACCCTCATTTACCATCATCCTTTAACCCCCACAAAATAATTTACGTAAAGAGCTATATATATTATATAATATATTGTGGCGGTTACTTGTAGTGTTGAGACCAAAACGGTCGTACCGCATTCAAAATCAAGCGAGTTCACTAGCTCGCCCTTCTCTTCCTCCCGCGCTTTCAAGCAAATAGCATGGTGCACTGAATGGCTAGGTCATAGCGCCCAATCCCAGTAATCGTTCACACAGTCCCTATCCACGTGGACCTCATAATTATCCATCATTCATGCTACCCTCATTCATTCATCATCCTCAATCCCCACAATATAAAGCGAAATATCAAATCTCAAAAAATAGCTGTAGACTTTATTAGGCTGTGATGGATTTATGATGACAATTGGAACAGGCATGCTGAGATTTTAATTTGTAGGCAAATTCAGTACAAATGTACCAATATTACTAATATATCGTGAACTAACTACTACATGGTATTTCAAGATTTGAAGGTGTTAAAGAACGAACAGGGATGTAGGATCAGCAAGCTGATCAATCTAGTGACCCCTGTGAATGTCAATTAAGACTCTCACGATAATTTTATTATAAAAAAATATCTGAAAATTTCATAAGTAGGACAATAACTTTCATAAGATAAATACATAGAAAATTGTCTTAATAACTAACTTAAATTAACATAAATACTTATATAAATTAAATTAACATAAATGCAAATTATTATAAAATTAAAAACAAATTAAAATAAACACTCACATATCTATCCAATCTGAGCGAGAGCGAACGCTAGCGTGAACACGAGCACGTTAGAATGGACGTTTCATCTATCGTAATGGGAGCAAAATCAAATGCGAGCACGTCAAAGTGGACGTGAAACTATACGTAATCGTGGCGAGAGCGAAAGCGAGCACGAGCACGTCAAAGTGGACATGCGTCTATATGTGATCGTGCAACCGCGTGCCCGAGCACGGTCAGAGTGGACATTCATCTATACGTAATCGTAACGGGAGCAAAATCAAATGTGAGCACGTCATAGTGGACGTGCATCTAATCATAATCGTGACGAGTGCGAGCACGAACACGTCATAGTGGACGAACATCTTTACGTGATCGTAGCGAGAGCGAACGCGAAACCAAGCACGTCAAAGTGGACGTGCATCTATTTGTAATCGTGTCGAGAGCGAGCACGAACACGTCATAGTGGAAATGAACGCGCGACCGAGCACGTCAAAATGGACGTGCATCTGTACGTGATCATGGCGATAGCGAACGTCTGATAATTTCCTTAAAAGTTAACATAAATCAACTTAACATTAAATATAAATTATATGAACTTAAATACTTATTTATACACATTAAATTAACTTGTATGCTAATATTAATTTAAATTAATACAAATTAACTTAAATAATAACTTATATCTAAAAATCGGAGTGAAGTTTATTCATGTGGAATATATGTCAATGTGGTAAGATGAGAATAGATGTGACGAGAAGAGAAAAGAGATGATTTAAAGCTGCAATAAAAAGAGATATTTTAACAAACTATATGATAAGAAGAGACATACTGAAATGATTAAAAAAAGAGATGAAATATATTACCTTAAGTAATTATGAGCTGAGATGAGAAGTATTGCGATCAGATGCGATGATAAACTATTGGTTGAGCCGCACGAGATGAGTTGAAAAGCGGTGAGATAGTTGCGTTAAGATAACTATAGATGCGTTGCATCTTGTACCACGATCAAACTGTCGAGCAAAAGAACAAATCAGTAACCGTGAATGTCGTCTTTATATTGTTAGGCGTATTCCGAAAGGATGTAAACTCGGATATAATAAGAAGACACCCTGGATCAAGTCAGACAGCAGCAAGCGTCCAGTAATATCGTAGTTTTTCATCACAGCCAAGATCAAAATTCACACATTGAGATATATGTGAAGGGTTACAATTAAATTCTAACTATTCAACTGTAAACGTAAGCATCTATAAAAGTAATACATAATTCGATTCCGTCATATTTGAACATATAAAATTAAATATTAATTACGCTTATTGAGAACCGTTAAATAATATATACAACAATAAATTTATTTTAGGTATTTACCCCCCTATTTAGAAAAAACAACAAAATGTATATATCAATATATAAATGTGGATATGCTGATGCGTCACATCCGTTGACGATTTCGACAAATATGTAACAAAAATCAATTCCAATATCGATATAAAATATTTTATAATTTTAATATGAAAATATTTTTAATTTTTTTTTAATTATTTAAACAAGAAAATTAAAATCAAATCTTATATATAATACTATATATTGGTTGAAAATACATTTATTTAGAGTGAATAATATTTAAATATTGATCGTAGGATGGTCGATTGGATCTCGTAGAAATCTCAAAAGTCTAAAATGAACTTCCATATTATCTATTTAATAAAATTTATGTATACATTTTGGAATACCGATTTAATTGATCGGATACTTAATTTTTGTTTTAAAATAATTTTATTTTTTTTAATAATTATTAAAAATATATTATTTTTTTTTGTTTTATAAATACTTATGTAATACGGATTTTATTATTAGTTTTTTCGAAAATATTTAGTTTTTTCATCTTACACGATTTTTTAAAGTTGTGAAAAGTGTTTTTAAATTTACATGCATTTTTTACTCGATTTTTTGCACATTTTGCTAAAAAAAAACATATCTAAGATGTAAAAAAAGGTGTGATATTAATTATTTATATTGGCTGCACTGTTTTACCGTCCAGTCCAAGTTATATTGGTAACCCTGTGTTTAACTGTCATAGCTTGTTTAGCGGTGTTTTGCCCGATTTGTTGTCTTCTTTTTTACCGCTAAAATAATTACGAAATAAGATATATGATGGAGCAGGCGGTTTCGGCTTTGTGTGCAATTCGC
This sequence comes from Leptonema lineaticorne, assembly GCA_024500535.1. Taxonomy (NCBI): domain Eukaryota; kingdom Metazoa; phylum Arthropoda; class Insecta; order Trichoptera; family Hydropsychidae; genus Leptonema; species Leptonema lineaticorne. The sequence continues at coordinate 10,540,387 of JANIJI010000001.1, forward strand.
TCACTCCGTTCAGGAGTTGGTCAGATCTTCGAATGTCTTGGAAATGGCGAAAGCATCGGTGGTGCTCCCGGAGGATCGGAGCTGGTTAGCGAACTTCAGGAACAAATAGCGGCGGTCAGCAGCAGTCTCAGAGAAGTCGAAGCTTGTATCGGAGCTTTGCAGCCTCCGTCGGGTCCATTCTCTTTAGGAAACACCGCTTTTCTTTCTCAAGAAATATCCATGGAACGTCAAGCATTATATACTCAATTGATCAATAGTTACCGATGGACGGACAAAGTACACGAGTATAGCGGCGTAGCTCAAACATTACTCAGTCAGAACTCTTTAAAACGATCATATATTGCGTCGAACAGTGCAAAAAGACGAAGAACCCACACCAGCAGTCACAATGTTTCGTCTCAAAACGTCGATAACGTCATCAACACGATCGATCGTTCATTTAATGACATGAAAATAACTATATCTAGACCATTCGCAACGAACAATGCCGTCGTTCAGGTCGGTCTCGGACACGTTCTCAAAGCCGTAGTCGCCTTCAAGGGATTGATGATCGAATGGGTTGTCGTTAAAGGTTACGGAGAAGTTTTAGATTTGTGGACCGAATCTAGACATCCGGTGTTTCGTAAAGTTACCGAGAATGCTCATGCGGCCATGTTGCATTTTTATTCACCGACATTGCCCGAATTAGCGGTGAGATCTTTCATGGCGTGGTTTCATAGTTTTATCAATTTATTTAGCGAAGCTTGCAAACGATGTGGAAATCATTTACACGATACATTACCGCCTACTTGGCGCGATTTTAGAACCTTAGAACCCTTCCATGAAGAATGTAAACAGTGATACGTGGATGTTCCTATTTAAAATGTTTCAATTGAAAACGTTCTCGGACGACTAATATAAGTGTGGCCGAAATCAACTTATATACTTTTTTTTTTTTTGTGTTAAAAATCAACATTCATTTTATATAAAATACAATATCTTATCTGTTTACTAATAGTAAAACGTGTATGTTTAAAAACTTTCAGTGTATTAATTGTAATATAACTTCAATAGTTCTTTTGATTTTATTTAGTGAAATGATAAAATTTGATTCAAAATTACCTATTATTAAGGCTATGTATATTTTTTGAATCTGAAAATATATTGACTTCAAAAATATATAAATTAGTAAAAAGAATCTATTGTAAAAGTATATGTTAAAAATGTCAAATTGTATATTTATATGGTAGCAATTAAGTATATTAATTTTACAATATTATTATTTCTATATCACAATATTCAAAAATTAAATTTCAGTGTTATTATTTTTTTATCATATCGATTTTCAAAAAAGTATTATTTTGTTTTATTTATAATAATTTGCAATATAAATCATTATTTTTAGAAAAATATTGAGGATAAAACAAGAAAAGAAAAACATTCATAGATCTTATTTTTTAAATTAAAAATATTATTTTTTATATGTAAAATAAATATTTATATATAAGGTCTGCACATTGCTATAGTATGATCTACACCGCATGCAACATCCAAAACATGTGATCCGAGAGATGTTCTTAAAGGAAAATATTGATCTTTTTTATCACCAAGGCCTAAACAACCAAATCTATTTCTTCCCCACATATATAAATCACCATTTGAAGTAACCGCTGCGCTGCTATTTAAACCACTGAATATTTTATTTACTTTAGTATTCGTATTGAATATGTTTTTACCAAACAATGTTTGGGGTATTTCTAAGGGAATATTGCTTTGTTGAACTTCCGGACCTACGCCGAGTATTCCAAAACCCCATGAAAATACTTGGCCAAGATCTGAAATAATAAATATATTAAAAATAATAAAGTTCTACACAATATAAATATATACGAACAAAAAGGAGATACCGTTTAAAATTAAACAATGTGTTCCACCAGCGGCGATATCAATAATTTTCCCTAATTTATTGCACATATTTATGGATGTTGATAAACCCATTTGTTGATTTTTACCAGCAACGTGATTTATTTGTCCATATTCATTATTACCCCAACCAAAGACTTCACCTTTTTCTGTTAAATATTTTTTTTTTTAATAAGAAAATTTAATATAAATTTATAATATATAGCAATGCATATTATATACCGCTCAATGCCAAAACACAATCTCCTACGCCTGATACTTTAATAATTTTTTCTCCAACAATATCGCCTCGAACTTCAGTCAGAATGTGATTTGAAAAAAATTCGCCATTTCCCAATTGACCATCGGCTCCCCATCCACAAACAAAAACTCTTCCCGATTCTGTAATAAACATACTAAGGAACATTTTTCATAAAATATATATAATATAAATAGTTCAAAACATCATTAAACTATCACTGTTAATTACCTATGATCTTGACCGCATCCAATTTTAATAATTTTTTCATTTTCAATTTTTTTAATATTAGTAAATGTGACGCACTTTCTATAATCTTCTTTTTCTATTATTCTTCTGCCGCATTGACCGTATGCATTATTTCCTAAAGTAAATGCTCCTTCGTTATCAGTTAATATGACTAAATGAGCTCTTCCAGCGGCCAATTGGATTACTTTAGTAGTTTTTGGATCCTTAACAGGCACACGAATGGGTGCCGGTATTAATAGTGTTTCTAAAGGATGTCCTTTTCTTGGATCATGGTATCCTATTTGAGAATCTGTATTGAGTCCCGTTCCAAATACTTTATGATGATCTTGAGATTTTATTCCAAAAGCTGTAAAACCATAACCGCTTGTAATACACGTAACCTACAATGTAAAAAAGGAAATAAAAAAACAAACTATAAATTAATTTGGAGCTGATAATAACTATGAATATTTATTATTTACATCAAATAATTCGCTAAATGTCATTCTCATTGGTAAGTGACATTCTCGTATTTTATTAAATTTTTTATCTTTTGATGAATCCTCTTTTTTATGTATACCAAGAGCACCCATCTCAGCTAAACCCCAAGAATAAATTCTGCGATCTGACGGTTTTGCAGTTGGAAAGTCGTAAACTAAAACAAGAAAAAAAAATATTTTTGATATAGGCAACCCGAAAGTTTGGGCGTTTTTTGATACCACATGTTAGTGGTTAGTTTTGTCTAAATTGTCACAATAAATAAATGCGGTTGGTTTTTATACTGCTTAAATTGTGTGTGTCATTCAGTGTCTAAAAATAGATTTTATATTCTTAAACATCTGATAATGTTTAAGAACATGATAAATGATAGAAGAGTTTCCATTGAAGAGAAATTTGCGTGTGTTGTTGTTGTACAAGTTCAATAAAAAAGTTTGGTTACGGTTGCTAAAAAATAACATCTGTGCTGTATATCCCAATAAACTGTAGTTTTGCAGTTGTCAATGATAATTAAAAAAAAAAAATCGATCTGGAAATTTACGTCTGAATAATGAGGCCTCAATTTGGAAGATTATACAAATGGATGACGCTGCTTAACTGGCAAAGAGTTGAATTCAAAATTATGCACTTGGGTGTTCCTGGTCCATAGTGCAAGATTACATGAAAAAAAATAGGAAGAGCTGGAGAGAGGGGACTTTGGTACCACATGTCCTTAGCATAGAGAACAAAAACATGAGGTCGAATACGTGCGATATTCTTAAGAAAAAAAATATTACCAACTCATTTTTGAGACGTTTTGTGTCAAAAGACTGCAAATGGATTGTGTATTATAAAAAAAAAAATAAGAGATAAACAATGATTAATCGAAAATGAAGTGCTTTTAACTATTTTAAAACTTGATTTAACTTTTTAGAAATATTGTTATGCGTTTGGTAGGATCATAAAGAAATCATTTATTATGAAATCTTGAAACAGCAAGAAATTATCAATTCTAATTAATATCTACTCTTAGAAATTGGATCGAACTTGCAAATAAAAGCGGAATTTTCTTGCAACGTGACAACGCTTGACCTTATGCGAAAAGAGAAGACCCATGAAAAAAATTCCAAACTTGGATGGGAAGTTTTTACCGCATCTACTGTAAATCTGTCTGCAACGAAAACAAGGTAAAAATGTCAATAAAAAAAGATTTTTTTTACTACTAAACTGATAACAAGACGCGATTGACAATGATGAAAATTAATTATTACATTGTATTATTTTGTTTTTTTTAGTATAAAAAAACATCAAAACTTTTCAGTCCCAATATTTTCAGAATTCCATAAAAATAATTTTATCAATAATGATAAGAAACACGTACAAAAAATGAAAATGAACACATAATAAGAATAATATAAACTTTCAATAAAATTAAATTCTACTAGGCAACAAAGATTTACCTGGTAACTTTTCTATTAATGTAGGATCGTCACGTATAGGCCTTTTGCTACCATAACACCTGCATAACGTTTTTGAAAAATAAAAATGTATTGTTTTTCGAAACAATTTCATTGTAATAATTGATTAATCTAAAGAAATTAAGATTAATATCTAAATATTAAGATTTGTTCAACGACACTATTCCCAGCACATCTATGGCGGTTAACAAACTTAACATAACCTGTAAACGTCAAATGATCGACATTAGACATAAGACAAGAATATATAACCATAAACTAAATAAATAAATATACAATTTTACTTTAAAAAGTCACATTTCATTAAAATGACTGAACATTTATATTTTTGAAAATCATTTCAATTTTAATACAACAAATATAAATATTAATCAAATTAATATATTTTTGTTTTTAAAATATGTCAGAGTTAAAAATTATTTTATTTCTTAAAATCGTTTTTATATTCATTAAATAATATATTATAAAAATATTATAAAATTCAATTTTTAAAACAAAATATTTATTTTATCATGATTAATTTCAAAAAACTTTAAACTTGATAATCCGTTATTTAAAATTAGATTTTAATAACTTCTTCTGAAGTGAATTTTAAATTGATTCGCCGCAAAATAAAATATTGACAACGTGTTAAGAAGGAAAGCGTTCCGCATTAACGTAAGACTTTAATTAAAAACTTAATATTAAAACTCCATAGGGGAAACGAGAGAGAGAGAGAGAAAGAGTGAGAAACTGGTTCGGATTATAAACTATAATTTCTCATGTACTTCCCTTTTGTCGTATATGCGATCTAACGAATCTATTTTGCGGGGGTCACAATGCACATTGTCGATTGTTCTTGGAAACATTGTTTGTTCGGTTAATTCAAAAGTTGTATTGTATAAGGGCGCATGCGCTCGCCCGGCCGTATCGAGCGACAGCCCTTGGCCCCCGGGATTCGCGGGCTACCTAATAATCGCATTCATTCCATTGATGACTTTTAAGCATTCAACATCGTCGAACGTATTTTTATTAATAAATAAATCGAATGATAAACATACGCGTTTTTTTTTATTTTTATTTTTCATATTTTTTGTTTTTAGGTATAACGTCGTCCGAACGCGGCTAATGACCGCCGGTTATGGCCGTTTATTAATGTGTTGTGTGCGCGCTGTTTATTATGCGCGTTCAAACAAACGCGTGCACGTCGTCGTCTCGAAAATTTATTATGCGCCAACTTGCCCCCCTTGCGAAAAATTATTTTTATGGCGATACTTTCGCATAAATCACAACTAAGTTTATGCAGTATTTAAATTTACAGTAAAGACGTTCGAAATTTATTTTTATTTACACACACACACATATATATATATATATATATATATATATATATATATATATATATATATATATTTAATATACATTGATTCTAAATTAATACGAAATAAAATAATTTTGATACATTATAAAGTTACATGTTAAAAAAAGTAATTAATTACGAGCTTTTTTTTAAAATAAAGACAAAAATATCAATTCCATAATACATATATAATAGATTTTTTTTTCTTTTTGTTTTGGTAATAAACATGTCCATTTATTTACTTGTAAGCTAATATATTTTGTATTCTAATTCATATTTTCAACATTTTAAATGTGAAAATATTTTTTAATAATAAAAATATAAAATTTTCAAAATAATTATTATGCCACTACTTTTTTATATATGATATTATAGAATGACGATAGAAAATTAGATCTTAATAGAATAAATATATAACATTAAAAATTAATTATTTTCAACTTATATTTTTTTTTATAATAAATAATATAAAATAAAAGTAAATATATAATATTATATATTAATATATATTTTAATATTACAATAAAATATATAAATATAAACTTTGAGTGTTGTTTTCTTAATGGAAATTCGTGTTCTTACCAGGTTAATCGTTTTGTTGGAAACTTGAGGATTAAGACAGATTATAAGCTAAAATGATCATAATATATTTTATAAATCGATAAATTACATTAAAAGATTTATTACATGAAAAAAGTTATAAAACAAACTTGAAATGTATAAAAAAAACGACAGAACTAAACGTCTGGACGCGGCTTAAGATGTCGCGTATAATACTGTATAAAATATGTTTGAGAAGACCCGTTTTATAATTGTTTTATTTTATATCGTAACTGTATTATTAAATATTCAATATAAGCATATATAGCGAGTAATAATATTGCGTAGCATTTTTCAGGTTTCGCTTTCAGTATTTTTCAGTCGATTTTTTTTCAGCGTACAGATTTGCTCGAAATTATTCGTAACACATTTGGAGTTTCATCCCCCTTCGAAAATGAGCAAAATTAATAATAATGATTTTTGCGAATTTTAATTGGACGGATGAAAACGAGATAGAATTAAAAAAAAAGTGAAAAACATCTGACGTTTTTAATTCGTAATCAGAGAAAATATTCTGTAAACGTATTATATTTATTAATATATTTCATTATATAATAGACACAAAAAATATGGACAATTTTAAAAATAATTGATTTATTTATTTTTTCATTAATAAAAATTTATATTTTAATTTTTATCTATTGAATTTAAAAATAACGTAAAAATTATTTGCTTTGACTTTTATCACTTAATTTTCATTTTTATATATACTATACCTAAATATATATATATATATATATTTAAATCGTTGATATTTGAATATTTGTTGTGTGTAAAAATTTTTTTCTCATGAAAATAGTCGTTGAAAATTTTCGATTAAATTGTGGAAAATTGTCGTTTTTCTTTATCTATCGTGCGAATGCATATCGACGATTTTTCTTTTAAACGGATCAGTTTTAGGAAAGCTCCGTTCCATATCTTCGATTTTCCGACGGGTTTTTCCTCTTCGGCATGTCACGAAAAATATCGCGCAAAGAGATGAAGGGGTGGGGATGAGGGGGGGGGGTTTGGAGGTGGAAAATGGTGGCGCGACTTGGAAAATTGGCAGCTCGGCTAATAGATTGACAGACGTGTACCAAACATATTTGCCATCTCATCTAAGTAAATTTTCCTCGTCTCCATTTACCTTCGTGGAGAACTTCTTAATTTTTATTTTATTTTATTTTTTATTTTTTTTGGAGTACTAAATCCTCTAGAAACTCTAGAAAATTGGTTTATTTTTTTTTCGGTGTAAGTTTACACGAATTTAGCTCGGTCTTTATTTTTATCTTTTTTTTTTGTCTTAGTCTTTGTCTTAACTTGAATGTACTATATCGATTTTATTCCTTTTAATTCTATTAATGATATATTTTAAAAATAATTTTTTATTTTTAGATATTCTCAAATGATTGTTTATAAAACAATATATCATTTTTTTTATTGATTTTTTACTACTCATAGTATATACAATAAATATATATTTTATGTATTATGAAAGTTCAAATTATAAATTGAATACTATCTTAAATAAAAATATTAAAAATTTTCATTATTATTTTATTAATGAATTATATTATGATATTAATATTTAAACGAAAATATACTTTTATTATATTTTAATATTTAAAATTCATTATGAAAAATAAACAGTTGATGATAAAATCTTTATGAGCTTAAAAATTTGTAATTAAAAAAAAATATTTAGATTATAAATTATAATATACTCATATATGTTACACAATAATAATAGTAATAATAATTATATTTTAATAAATTATAATCGTAATAGTGATGAAACGTCAAATATAGAATAAATGTTATGCGAGTTTTTTTTTTCACCTTTTTTAATTCGATTATCAAATTTTGCAAAAATTCGCCGTCCATTTTTTTTTATATTCTCGCCCAAAAAAAAAAAAAATCAGGTCAGAATGACGAAATTTTCACGTGAAAAAAAAAAACCAGTCGAATGCGTTTTCGTGAAGGATTTGAAAAAGTGGAAATTTTCCGAGTACGTGATTAGCATTTCCTTGCGATTTCACTACTTTGAATCTTATATATTTTTTTTTCTTCCCAGGAATCATCCCTCTTTTCTTTTTTTTTCCCTTTTTTTCCCGGCTAGAGATAGCTTTTTATACTCGCACATATATATGCAGCGCGGATAAAATGAAGAGATTTTCTTTTTATTTTTCCATAAGAAAATTCGGCACGAACAAGGAGATTGAACTCAGAAATTACGAACTGTCGACATAGTCAAGAGTCATCGTTTAAATCAGGTACTTTCAAGTCACGGCCTATGCTGAGAACCTAATTATATATATATATATATATATATATATATATATATATATATATATATATATATATATACTTTCAAATATAAAAAATTTAAATTCCTAGTTAATAACTATCATAAATATTAGTATAACTCAAATATTTGCTTTTTAATATTCTTTAAGAAAAATAAGTTAATATTTTTTTATTGATTATAAAAAAAACAATCCTTAGTCTGTTATTTATAATACATTATCTTTAATTTTTCATCGTTTTTATTATAGTAAAAATATTCAATATCGTCTATCGTATTCGTCGTTTGATGTTTATTTAACTATGAAAACGTTCTAACCAAAGAATTCTGTAATAATATTCAGAATGCTGATATAAAATTCATCGTCGACATTCAAAATTCAAAAACATTAAATATTATTATAATATATATATATATATATATATATATATATATATATATTCCAAAATAGACTGTTAAAATTAAATAGTTATTTCTCACTTAATATTCAACGTGCATTTATTGAATAAAATAGTTTAAGTGATTAAGAATTTTACTAATTCTATTTTTTTATGAATATAAAATTGAAATAAAATTATTTATATATGATAAAATAACTAAAAAAAAAAAAGCTGAATGTGTTGTATTTAAATGTAGTCTTATCGAGTAATTCGGTGGTAGATTTTTTTTTTTAATAATGAATAGACTTTTGCATTACATCAACATCGCCATAAAGACAAAACCGTTGAATTCCAACGAGTTTTCGATTGTATTATACGGAATATAGAAATGGACTTTGACTAGTGCTTCATAGAGAAGAATTGAAGCCTTTGAAATTTGCTTCCATAGAAGAACATTGCGATTCTCAGTATATTCAATACGTTACGAATGTAAGGGTGCTTCAAAGATTCAAAACAGGATAGAGAATATTCGAAAACTTTGGTCATACGACAATAAAATTATTAAAATATATTTTTTTTCTAATTAGTAATATAAGGTTTATAATACGGAATAGATGTTGTTGTTGTTCTGATAGAATTAGAGTATCGTTGAATATGCAATCTACTTAAGTGGTTTGGAAAAAGTTCAGGGTTTCCTTTTAGGGTTTTCTGTATTACAGATAAAAATTGGGTTGATTATCACCAACCTTTGAACGCGAAGTGACACTCGAAGACGTATAAAAATAAATATAATATATAAAATATTTGAGAATATATGAATGGATCGAATTTGTTTGTCATATTAAAATATGGCACCCGATAATATATTATTTTAATATAAATATAATTTATTTATTTACATGGAAGATTTTTCTAATTTACATGTATTATAATATATTATTAAGAGAATATGTCAAAATATTTAATAATATATAATACTATGAAAAGTTAAATTATAGTTTATGAAAAAAATCTTTTCATACCGAATTCAAATATAATTTTATAATTATATGGTTGTTCTAATACCTAATTATTTATTATTATATTTTTAATTGTGTTATTATAGAAAAAAAGACCATTTTTACACACTTTTATTTAATTTGTACCATTTATTGATTTGTCTGAGTGAAATTAAGTTAAAATTTTTGTATACATATTCATTTTTAATGACTCGTTGTTTTTAAGTGATTTTTATAATCGGAATCATGTTAGTTTGTGATTTATGTTGTTTCAAGTTTGTCGTGTCGACATTTTACTAGTATTTTTTATTAATATATATTAATGATTCCATATGGTATCATCTATATATTTAAAAAAAAAAGCAAAAAAAAATCCTCTTTGTATCTAAAAAGATACCTTTTTATTTTTTATATATAAATTTTAATTTAGTCAGGAAAGGGTTAAGTGCTGTAAAATAGAATTGACTAATTATTACTGAAATGTTTTACATATGTCTTGTTAAAATTGACAATCTAATGCTCTGATGTTAAATATTTGACGTTGAACGACTATACCAGACATGTCAAACACAAGGCCCGCGGGCCGCATACGACCCGCCGAGATGTGCTGTTTTTTTTTTAGTTCCGTTTAATAAAGTTGTAGTGTGCAATTTAAATTAATTGTAAGTGATTTTTAAATTATTATACATGTAACGTTTGTAGTTGGAAAGTAATTTTTTTTTCTTAACACTAATGATATCTAATATCTTCTAAAAAGTAGTATTAAACTGCGATTTTTTTATTATTATACATATAAAATGCTAGTGCCGTCGCGCGCCGATCGCGTCACGTTCTCACGCTAAAGTCAATTTTGCTTCAAAACAGCTATAAACGTGTACACTAAGATACTTTTCGTAACCATAATTTTATATTTTTTTTTACATTTGATTTTTATTTGTAATAATTTATTTTTAAATAAAGTCATATATTGTTTAAATAAAATATCACGCTCGAATGCCATCTTATTAGTACGATTTAATAATGATCTATACAACTCAAAATATACATCATCATCATGTCAGAGTTGAATTTATTATAATGCGTTTTCCTTTAAAAATATTTCAGCATTTACGATCTAATTTTGTATCGATTTTCTTCAATTTTGACAGCTGGCCTCTTAAGGTACAACCATAACGATGCTTTTCGTGATTACAATTAAATTTGTTTTTTTTTAAGTATTTTTTATTATTTTATTAAAATCCGAAATTTCGCTTCGATTTTGACGATTGAATTTAATATTTTTTTCTTTAATTAATTATTAAGGATTGTACTGTGTGACATATGTGTTCCGCAATATGATACGAGTTTGACATGTATGAATTATATATATATATATATATATATATATACGTTCGCTCTTAGTCGGTTAATTCTTCAATTTGGAACGTACGTACGTACGACAAGAAAGTTTCGAACCGCGGACCCAGACCGTATGCATGTAGTCAAAGTGTACGAAATTAATTCGTCTTTGAGTCAATGCACGTAACTGAACATTCGCAGATATGTGATTCGGGTGCGACGTCGTCGGCGGCGGCGGCGACGGCACGGCATTGGTGGGCGGTTAACGTTCATTCGGTAAGGGTTTACGGGCGGTTTGAGGTCGTAGTTTTTGTTGCGCAGGCGCGGGTTTCGTCCGGTCCAGGTCAGAGTGTCAGAGGCTGTCGCGCCGCGGCCGCCGGCGGTCGCGAATTTTTCGTGCCAGTGTCGCGCATAGTCCGGGGGGGGGAGGGCGGCCGGCGCTTTCGGGGGCGCGAATCGGCGATGCCGCCGCAACACGAGGGCGACGCCTCAACGGGAGGGACGCCGCCCCTTTTTCTTATTTTTTCACTTCGCAAGTGTTGCGAGGCACACGCGACCGCGCACCGCCGCTGAACCAGCGATGGCCGCGCGACAACACAAACACGACACCACAGCGCTGATTGCGATCCTCTTGCTCATCGTCAACGCCAAAGGTCAGTATATTTATATACATATATAGATATATATATATATATACATAAATTAGACGATAAATGGAATTACCAAAATATATGTATATATATATATATAGAAAAAAGCGCCGATGTTCACAAAGTGGTAAACAAACCGAACGTGTGACTCCACAAGTGTTCGAACGAATCCGTCGACACTTCTATTATATATATATATATATATATATATATATATATATATATATATATATATATATATATATCATATATATATATATATACAGTGACGTTGTTCGAAAATTCACTTCAAACTAAATAAATTATTTAATAACAATATATATAATTAAAACTATTTTTTTTATCTATCAATTTAATTTTTTCATATATATATAAATATATATATATATATATATATATATATATATATATATAATAAAAAAATACAATTTTTTATCTAATAAAAATAAAAAAAAAATTCATAATATAAAAATATGAAATTATATTATATTCTATTAAATTCATATAAAATTGTATATATATATATATATATATTTTTTTTTTTTTTAATCAAATTTTACTTTTTATTCGTGAATTTATTTATTTTTATTATAATATATATATATATAATCAATTTTAACTTTATATCTTTTAAATATTCGTTAAGAAATATAATATAAAAATGTTGAATTGTTAAAATATATGCGCAAAGATGAAATCGATTGGCAAAAAAAAAAATGATTTTTACTAAAAATCTTATTTTTGTGAAAATATTACATTTATTATAATCCAATTGTATTTTATTACATTTTCATTAATATTAAAAAAAATTATAGTATAAAGTAAATTTTTAAGTTTTCACGTAATAAATATTTTAAAGAATAGTTTTATAATATAATAAAGCGGTTAATTTTTGACTATAAATACTTATCTATAATAATATCAAATTAGATATGTTATAAAAAATAAAATTATTTCGCGTTAATAATATAAGTATTAATTTAATTTAAATCATATCTAAATAATACATAATATATAATTTCAAATAGAAAATAATAGGTAAATATATAACAAAGTATTTTTTTTTTGTCAATCTCGTTTTTACTATTAATTAAAGAAGATATTTTAATCAATATAAAAGATTTTTATATTGTTTAAACTATTTTTTTATTCATTTTATCGAACTTCTTAAACATTTTAAAATTTAATTACTTCAATTCAAAATATCCCAATTATTATTTTTTTAATTTAATAAACAATTTTTGATAAATAAATACTTTTTAATATATTTTATATATATTTTAATATATAATAAATTTCGTGCATCTTAAATAATTTCATTATTAAACATATTAAAATTTCACGTAAATTCGATTTAATACAACGATAAATCAACCCAAGATTCCAAAGATATTTCCGACGATCAGCACTTCTCAAATATTTCACACAATACTTCATTATAAAACGATATAATGATAAATCGTCGTCTTAACGGTTATCTTAACAAAATCCCGCATTAATTCGAATATTATACGAATTTAGCGATTGCTCGTTTATAATTCGAATCATTTTATATTAATAATACGATATTTAATAAAATCATATCACATTAAATAATTAATTTATATGTGTGTTAATTATATTTTTTATATATAGTTTAGAATAAATTTTATAGTATGTAGAATGGTTTTTGATATATTTTCGTATATTCAATATTGAAAAAAAAAATATTTATTTATATTATAACTTATCAAGTTGAAATGACGGGTTAATTTGTAAGACAATTTGAGTTCTAGTAGTGTAATAAAATTAAAAAAAAAAAAAAAATGAGACACCATAGCATGAAGTGTTCAAACAAATTGACTCACTTTCGCAGATGTTGCGATTTTTCAAATGTCTGTATTCAAGTGTTGTATTAAATTACTAACGTCAAGCCGACTGCGGCTCTACGTTGAAATTCAAGGGATGAGGGTTGAAGGAGTGGGGTGGGGGTGGGGGTGTGTGATGTGGAAAAATTCGAAAATGTGAAAATTTTACGAGTGAAAACTGCGAATTTTTCATACATACAAGTAATACAGTAAGATTTTCATTTATCACGTTACATTATAATTTTTCATACACACTTTTATATATAAAATTAATATTGAAATGATTATATTAAATATTTATTATTCAGTTGTATTATATATATATATATATATATATATATATATATATATATATATATATATATATATATATAAAATTAGGTCATATTATAATATAAGACTGTTTTATATGCGATCGTAATATTTAAAGATCTCTCGTATAAACGCGAAACTATATTGGATAATAAACTTTATTTTTGTTGGTAACGCACCTGTTCACCGCTTTTTATTTGAATTGATATATGAGAATACTTCTTACGTATTCATAATATAAATTTTAATCTGAACAATTTAATCTTGTGTAATGTTTAATATTGTTAAGAGTAGATTACTTAGTTATAATTATTAACTTATTATTTTTTTACATTATTTATAATATAATATATACCAAAAAAAAAAAAATAAAATAAGAAGTTGTAATTAAGTTAATGTTAAAGTTTTAAAAGTACAAGAACAAAGGGAAAGTAGAGTTTTTCTACGCTGAAAGCTTTATTTAGAGTTTCAATTTAGTTTATAAATTGAGGGTAAGAAAAACCATGCGGTTTTACATTTATGAGAAAAGTATTTTATTTATATGTCGAAAAATTCTATATAAATTATAAATCTGAAATATTTTAGTAATTTATTGTATTAATATATTGAATAAATAATTATATTTATATTTTGTGTTTGTATAAAAAAAAATATTACAATTAATTTTGGGGTGTTTTTTTGGCTTCCTCATAAATATTAGCGTTACTTATTTATGAAAATAATATTAATTTGCTTGTTAAAATATATGACTTTATTCGCGAATAATTGTCGTAAAATATTATTTTATAATACAATATTCTACTTTTTAAACGGTCAAATTTAAATTGATAAATAATATTTTTGTAAACGAATTATTTCAAAGTAAATATTTTTAATGAATATACATTATATATATATATATATATATATATATATATATATATATATATATATATAGTATATATAATACGTAATAATATTCGTTATAAATTTAATTGTTGTTAATATTATATAATATTGATTGATTTTGAATGAATATATTTGTAACTTTCCTATAAAATTAATATTTTTTTAATAATATATATGTTAATAAAAAAAATTTATTTTATTTTAATATTATAAATAATTTTTATTTTTATTATATATTTATAATAAAAATAAAAATTATATATTTTAGTAAAAAAAAAATATTAATTTATAATTATTTATTTTTATGAATAAATTTGAATTTTTCATATATAAAATATTTCAATATACAAAATATTAAAATCTCAATTTTTATTTTATAATTATAAATTTATATTTTTATTATTTTCATTTGGACTAATGCGTCTTTATTTATCGATGCAGGTATGCGAAACAATTTTCATACATATCGTACAATATATTAAAAGAAAAATGAAAATTGATAACGAAAAACGATTTTCGTATTTTTTTTTTAATTAATCAAAATATGCGATATATATATATATATATATATATATATATATTGTTGAATATTTTTTATATTAAAAAGCGTATAATACTACGTAATGTTATACAATATACAAGTTCACATCCATACTAACTGTTGAATGCAAGCCTACGCCTGTTGCCCCGCCGTTTTACTACCCCGTTCCAAAAGCGAAACGCGAAAACCCATTCGCCGAAAACGTGGGCTTTTCCAGACTTTTCCGCGTGCCGCCCCTCCCCCCCGTCGCCGCTCGTTTTTTTTTCCCGCTCCGTCTCTTTCTTTCGATCACGCTCTCGTTGTCGTTCGCGCTCTTTCTCTCTTTTTTTTTAACTCGTCTCATTCGGCCGCCTCGCAACGATACATCCGGGGAAAATCTTGCGACGTTTTGTCTGATCGCGACGAATGACGCAAATGTAAGTCGATTTTTTTTTTTTTTTTGGTTTTACACACTTTTACGTATGTTGAATTGAAATTGTCTTTATCAATCGTAAAATTCACGCATATATAAAGTGTATAAAATGTAACAAAAAAAATATACTATTCGTCTAAATCGATATTGCCATTAGATATTTATAAATTTATAAAATACTTCCAGAACTTAATCTTTAGGATAGTTCCTAATTTTTTCAACGTTGCTTTTTAATCTTATCTATACGTGTAAAACGACGGTCCTTCAAGGTACTCTTTCTTTTATCTCTTTATTATACGCACGGTGTCGTGTGTGGCGAATATGGAGGATGGAGCGTCTAAATTAAATTTACGAATCCGTTAGATATTGAATATATTTAATTATGTTCAAAAAGTGATATAAAATTTTCCGTGTTATATATATTAGTTTTTTTTTTGTAATTATTGTATTAGTAAATAGTTTGAGCCGTCATATATATAAATTGGTTCAAATTTTATAATAATATCGCAATATATAATTGGAAATAATAAGAGACTTGTAATATTGTCGATTAATTTTCAAATAAAGAATCAATGTGAAACACATCAAATAAATTTAACATTATATATTATTCATTATACGACATAAAGTTTTGACATATCGTCAAATACAACATTAATAATTAAATATTCCACGAGTGAAACGTTATTCTAGTAACATATATAATAAATACAAAGATAGAAATCCGCCATTCATTCATAAAATCCGAATATAGAAAGAATATACATTTCGCGTTTCGACGAACGGAAAACTATCGATTTTCCGATGCGTTTTCGGCTCTTTCATTTTCCACCGACTTCACCCTTCTCCCCCCCCTTAGCCCCGCTCATTTTCTTCATTCTGTGTTTTTTTTCTTTACTTATCGTACAGGTGTAAGGGTGAATCGTAAAAGTCACTTTATTTGAACGAAATCTCCTCTATATTGGTGTATTGTGAGAGGAAAACTGTTCGTCTCACGTTTCGCACTTTTACCGCTTTAACACGGATCGCATTTGAAACATTCAGGAAAACGGAATTTTTACGATTCCACTTGAGAATAGGCGACTTTTACCACTTTTTTCTCTTTTTTTGTTTTTTTTTTTGCTTTTCATCCTTTCGAGGTACCGTCGTAAAATTTTTACGGAATCTTACACAATGTATTTTAATTCTGTTTATGGTGAAAATCAACGCGCGCTTAATTTGTTCGCGATGTTATATCGATATAAAATTTTCTGAAAAATCTCATAATTTTCAATAATCTATATATATATATATATATATATATATTTATAATGCAACGTACGTAATAAATTTTTTTGATGTATGAAATTTATATCAAATTATTAAATTTATAATAATAATTTTAAGAACATTTCTTGTGATAAAAATATTATTTTTAATTTATAAAAATTTGATTTTATTCTAAACTATAATAAATTTTAATATTTTTGATATAAAATTACAAAAAAAAATATGTAAAACATAAATATCAATATTTTTTTAAAAAATATATAAATTTTTATCTTATATACACAAGATAAAATTTATGATTACATAACTTTAATAGAATTTATTAAATTATGATGTTTTTTTTCAACCTCCATTGACCTATTTTTGTGTGAGATATATAAAAAAATATCTTCATTCTTTTTTTGCGGTGAATTTATTTGAAAAAAAAATGATAATATTTTATAATAAATATTATATTTTGAAATTACGTAGAATTAAAAATTTACATCTTAGTAATGTCATTTTTATAAAAAAAAAATCAGATAATGTATTGTTAAAAACGAAATTTAATTTATAAAATTCAATCGTATATTATATAAGTTTTATAATGTATTGTATAATTATGAAATGCAAAATAGGAATTTTAGTGAACGTGTTTTAAATCATATAATTCACAATTGTGCTTTGTTCTTGTTTATAATTATGAAACACGAGTAACGTTATTGAATTACTTTTCAAGTATTGTGTGTCGAATGAAATGTTAAATGTGGACGTAACGATGAAATATTTCAGCTGAAATTATTTCGCATTTTACTTATATCAAGTGTAATAAATTTCGTTCGAATTTATTCGCAAAATGTTTTATATAATAAATATTAATACATTTTTTTTTTTTGCTTCTTCTATGGAAATTTTATGACACTTTTCCTATATCAAAGTGAACCTTGGAAATTACATAATTTTTCGATATAAAAACGATTTTATGACAATTATTATTTAACCTTTAGCCTACCAGATATGATGTAATTCAATATATGTAATTTTATATCTGCTTATATCTGACTTTATAAATTTTAAATTTTATACATTTTAGGCATAAAATAAATCAAGATAAAAACACGTTATTTCTGAATCTGGTAGAATAATTGTTATTTCATAGAATATTATATTTTTAAAGTTATTTTCTTTAGTTTATAGAACATATTATTTTTTAATATAATCGAGACCAATTTTTAAATGAAATTTTTAAGAATGTACATATTTTAATATATTATGAATTAAATATTTTGTATAATTAATTACGTAATATGAAGACAATATTTTCAATTAAAATATTCACGATTTGATGAGTTTGTGTGTAAATATGAGAATTAAACTATGAAATAATTGATTATATCAGAGTTTTCCAAACTTTCTGTGCAATTAAAAATTTTGTAAATTTGAAATTTTTACAGAATGTTTAAATCGTTTTTAGATTAAAAAAAAAATAAAGAAAATATTATTCAAATATATTATTTTCAAATAATTCAATAATAATGTAAAATAATTAAATATATACCATATATATAGAGTGAATAAAATCTTTCTAAATTATCGCAAATTAAATATATTAAAATTCAATAGAACATTAGGCGTTTCACCGAAAATAGTTTTCTAAAATCTTAGATTATATTAAATTTATATTATTTTATGTAAATCTATTGGGTTCAAAAATTATATAAAATGTGATTCAAATATTAATCTCTTAAAAATGAACGTGAAAATATTGTCTTTAGACAATAAATTTGAATAATCGATATCTGACAAAAAAAAAATCGATATTCTCAAGAAATGTTACAACGTCGCCGATTAATTTTTAATATTATATAATCCTAGAAAAACGATTGAAAAGCGCCGATATATAATAATAATAATAATAATAATATGAAACGATAATAATAATGCTGAACGCTCCCGTTTCAAAAAACTTGAACGAGTTTAAATCATTTGACATTCAAATTATTGAAATCAGCGTTGAAGATTGACAAACTGTTTAGCAATTTGAATTTCAAATCGGATCCGAATGGGAAGTTAACGTTAAAATAGGGGTTTATTAATTTTGTATTCGGGTTCTAATATCGAATGTAAGGTGGATGATATTCAATTCACCCCCATTTACCGCCCTTCTAGTCGAAATTATTTCTCAAACTTCTTGCAAACAAAGCGAAAGCCTATTTTCCCTTAAATATATAATATTAATATTTATATAAAATATAATAAATCAATGTCATAATAGTTCTACATATTTTTTTTTTCAAATATATATAACTCATATTATATATTTGAAATGTAGAAAAAAATCGGAAGTGAATGTAGAATAAAATATTGTTTATACGTATAAATATATATATATATATATATATATATATATATATATATATATATATATATATATATTTTTCAGTATAAAAAAGTTTTTTTTTTATTATATATTATATACATCCTGAAAAATAATGTCCACCCACTGAAATTTTTCTTTACGATTATTAAGTGTCATATGAATTATATAATAATGTACTTATTATTTTACGCTCGCATTATATGACGAAATTATATAATATGTCGTTCATTTATATTATAATATATCATATAATAAGTATTACATTTTACAATTTTTTTTTAATATAAAATAGAACTAGAATATTGTGAATATTTTTAATAATTATTATTACGCACTTTTAATTTGTATTGTTTGTCGGTGTGAATTCTTTTAATCGATTATTCAACCATTTATCAATATATAATTGAGATGAAATTTTGTATATTTATTCATCTTCGATGACAATATACGAATTAATTAACAGATTGTTTAATTAATTGATTAATTATCGGTAATTAATTAATTAAAATGTTACAGCGCCCTCTGTGTATTTTAATTATTTTTTCTTTATATACATATAAATATCGTATAAAGTGGATTATTCACCATGAAAATTTTAAATATCGATTTTTTTTTTGTCATGCACGTACATCCTACGTATTTTGATTTTTATCAGGGTCGTTCAGTGCGTAAGTGCGCACTTAGAAAGCGTTCGTCCGATACGTTTACGTATGCAATTTATGGTTTTTGCTGAATAGCTGAAGACCCTGAGATAATGCTTGAATTTCACTCGTGGCCATTTTAGGCACCGTGAAATATTTCTTGAGGAGACGATGGCAAGTGTGAGCATTCCCTGGGGTCCTTATCGCCAGGACTGGAATGTGCGACAAAAGGGTGCGGCATGTCACACTATGCTCATCATTTTACAAGGAGACGTTTATTTCGTACACTCTTTATATGTAATATATGCAATAATGCTCGTTAATATAAAGCCTTATTATAATATGTTAAATAGTGAATGTTTATTTTAAAGAATATACTATTAGAACAATGATTATTTTTTCACTACATTTACCATATATATTGCAAAAGTCCACTATGTATCTAAACTTTTTTTTTGATTTTTTTTCATATATTATATAAAAAAAATACTTGTTAATAGTCTTAATAAATATTTGATATTGAATGTTTATTTTAAAAATTATACTATTAGAACAATTATTATTTTTACATATTTTTTTCATTACAATTATATATTGCAAAAGTCCTTTATGTATCTTGACCATTTTTGGATACATTTGAATATAAAATTTTGTTCGTTTATTAAAATATAATTATATATTAAATAAAAAATATTTATTTAAAAATTATACTATTAGAAATTATTTTATATTACAATTGTAATATAAAACCTATTTTGAATAAAATTTTTCATACATTCTTATAAATAATATAAAATATTTCCCGTTAATAAAAAACTATTATATATTTAATAAAGAATATTATAATATTAGAATGATTATTGGTTTATCTAACTTTTCTTTATACATGTGCGAGTTTTTGGATAAAATTTTATATATATTCATATATATATATAAAATTTTGTTACGTATCCAATAATGAATATTTATTGTGACAATTATATAAAAACCATACACAAAATTTTAATAATATTTGCTTATATAAATATTTAATTTTTTTTATTATTAATAATAATAATAAAATATTATATTTATTTTTTAAATTTTAATAAAAAAAAAATTTCACGTTCAAAACGTAAATTTTACTTTAATAACTAAACTATACGAAAGAAAAAAGATAGATGAAAAAAAAAAAAAACTGAAACCGCGATAAATTTTCAGCATCTGCGCCGCGCTCTGTCGTCGATTTCGGCGACGTTTTCTTCAAATTTTCCGAATGTAAATTGCGCTTTTCCATCCGGTTCGGTCGTTTTCTCGCAAAATCCTCGAAATTTGCAAATCTCCATAATATATACAATATATATATATATATATATATATATATATATATATATATATATATATATATATATATACATATTGTATCCTTGTAACGTCGGTCGTCGTTGTTTGTTGATCTTTTGTGCGACAATTAACATCGGTCGCCCGCCGAAACCCTTATATAAAGCGGAATGAATTATATAAAGGTGGGTAACATTTGTGCTAAAGTTTCGTACAAAACGCGATATCGAATCGTTGAACATTTAAGGCTGGTACGAAACGATCCCGATCGCTTTTGATATTCCATTATTGTTTCGTTAGATGCGAAATCGGTATGAAATTGGATATTTAACGCGTTACAATAATATCGTTTATATACATTCGCGTTTTTACTCCTCTGATTCGTTTTTATTTCTTTCATTTTCACATCGGAACAAAATTGTATTGAAATTTTTCATATGGAAAATTATTGGAATTTTTCACGATATTTTGTTTTATGTACTGTTTTTCATTACACATTTTCCACATATATACAATATAATATATATCCATTTATATATTATATATTCTGTCGTTATTCACATAACACACACACATATATGATATATATTATCTAAATAATTCATTAAATATAAATTAAAAATATTCAAAAAAACAGTCAAAATTTAAATAGTAAAAATATAAATATTTTTTCTTACTAATATAAATGAAATTGTTCGAAAATCTTAGATAAATTAAAAAAAAAATATTTTGAATAATTTCACAATATTTTCAACATTATAAAATTGCCATTTTATAGTAACTATTATATATAATTATAAAATTAAATGAAGAATCAAGAATATTAATAAATATAATATGATAAAGTTTCTGTATTATTAATGAATATTTCTGAGTAAAACGTTTCACATCGTATATAGTTTTATAATTGTATAAATATATTATTGAATACGAAATTAAATTAATTTTTAAAACATGTTTTTAATTCAATTATTTCTATAATAAAAAATAATATTTTATTTTTTTCATGAAAATTAAAAAAAAATCAAATCTATAATCGCACATTATTCAGATTTTTCATCATAATTTATTCACGATTTCTCCCTTTTAATTGATACCATGACTTGCGATCTCTTCGAGAACTACCCTTCGTCCGTTCGAATATACGCGGAGAATGTCGAAGTGGGGGGCAAAAAGGGGTGCGAAGGCTTTAAAGGAATTGATTTTTTGAATTTTTAACGGTGTTTGTCGACGAGACGCAACAACAAAGAGCTTCTTCTCGTCTGCTACCCAGCATTTTGCGCTCTTTACGATGTAATTTTATTATAATCGCGTTATATTTATTCCCTTTTTACGTCGAACGTTAATTAGAATGTTATACAAATAATTGTTTTACAATGTCGAAATACCGTCGTAATATCGAATAACGGCGTCGAGATGAAAGAGCGAAAAGGTCGAAAAAATTAATATATATATATATATATATATATATATATATATATATATATATATATATATATATATATATATATATATGATGAAACCGCACAAAGAGAGCATATTTTTTTTATTTTACAAATTTAACGAATGTACTATAATATATATTATATAAAAATTAAATAAAATATTTTATTTTCATTGAAATTTATATAAAAATATACTTTTTGATCACAATCAACTATCCTATTGCAGGTATCAAATATATTTTGTATGTAATCATATTTTTCCTCTATAATATATCATATTGTATGATTAATCTCTTATCTCATCATTTTGTAGCCAAGTTACTAGTTCATAAATCACATACAGCTGACCTAAATTTATATATATATATATATATATATATATATATATATATATATATATTGAGATGTGAACTAGAATTTTCATGTTCTGTTCTTATAATATAATACGTGATATACTGATATAACTTATTGGACAAATTTTCGCTTGTCTTATCTTGTCATCGATGGTGTTGACTGTTATTTCCATTTCCTAACAATAGATTGTTATCAACATTATTCAAACATAATATATATATATATATATATATATATATATATATATATATTGATATAATATATCGAATTATATTGAAAATTTAGAATATATATATATTTTTTATATTGTATATAATAGATTGAATCTATAAAATATATAAATTAACACTTAAGATATCTCGAATAGAATTTGAAACGATTCTTAAGTTCAGTATATAAACTACTGTGATTAAAAAGTAAAGTGAAATAGTTATTTAAAACTACCGGGCATTACGAAGATAGGAAAATTATTTTTGTCGTAGATTGATAGGGACTATCTATAACATTTGCCAAGCGTCTGTTTAATTATCTACAAGTTTTTACAACTAATTAAGTTAATTCAAGTTCAACACGATAATGCACCGCGTCATATTGCATTGGTTCTTCGCGACGTTTTTGCAAAAAAAAACTTGCGACTCATATCGTTCCGCAACCACCGTATTCGCCCGATTTGGCTCCGTGCAACTTTTGGCTATTCAGCGAACTCGAAAGGTCAATACGGTGACGTCGTTTTGATACGATTGCGGAGATTAAAATCGAATCGAAGAAGGTCTTGAAGGTTATATCGGAAAAAAAAACTATTCCGACTGATTTGGAAGAATAAATAAAGAATTTACATTTTATAAACAAATTCATCTTACTTTTTGATCACAATGTTATATTGTATATATATATATATATATATATATATATATATATATATATATATATATATATATATATATATATATATATATATATATATATATAAAAGTTAAATATGGGTTTATTAATAGTCGAATTGAGATAGTTTTGACGATTAACATTTGTAACTGGTATGCGTAACTGTCTTTGAATTTGATTTTCCCGTAGGCAAGAAAACCGGGACTTTCTTGCTTAGATTATTACTTTGGCGACAAAGTGCTTCGAAAGCTGGCGGTCTATATCAAAGTTTATGAGCTTATCTCGTTTGGAAAAACAAACGAGACGACAAACTTTATATATGGGGGTCAAGAATACCCACAGTGCTACGAAAAACTTTCGCATTGCAGAAGTAATAATGTCAGATTTAATTAAACACGGATTAATAATCTCCATTGCCGCGGTATAATATAATATATTTATTCGTATTACATATTTATATATGCGAATTTATAAACTTATATTAAATTCAAAGATCTAATTTATCTAATATGATAAATATCAATGCATATAATTACAATTTTTTTTATCTTTAAATATCTCAAACGTCATAAAAATATTTAACATTTGTAGTATCTTAGATATTAATAATAGAAAAAAACAAATATTCATTACTTTAAAAATATATTATAATTTTACTATAAAAAATATTATATTATATATATTAATGAAATTATTTATAGAAATATCTTTTGATTCTAAATTATCAATATAAATTATGAGAGACTTCTAATAAAGAGATAGAAATTTAGATCCTAAAGTGTTATAGTATTATCATTCAATAGTATATCATCTATTTATAATATTTACAATATAAAAATTTAATATATATATATATATATATATATATATATATATATAAATAAATAAGTTACAATTGAGTCGATATAATTTTAAAATTATATTTAAAGATACGAGATATTGAATTATTTTTATGATGTAAAATTGTTGAAAACTCAAATATATTTTAATATATATATATATATATATATATATATATATATATATATATATATATGTATTAATTATATGAAAAATGTTATTATATATTTGTATGAAAACTTCGATGTTAAGTAATCTTAATATATAAGCCGTGATTTCTGCACAACGGAAAATCGTCGTAAAAGTGCGCGATAAATCACGCACAATTACTGCAATTATGTAATTGTCGCAGTAATTTAGCACACTTCAGACATAACTGTTCGTACCGAGAAGAATACGCACACATTATATACAGCTCCGGTCTGTTAATTATTTACGCTTAAGTGAAATATGAAGGCGCATAGTTCAAATTGAACGAAAATTTTCGCTATATAGTCTTAGCAAAACGCCTATTACTATATAAGTATAAATTAAATTAAACGAATCGGTCGTTACAATCGAGACGAAGAACGTACTAACTAAATTTTGCTAGCGTTACCGAGTTTCATTTCTATGGAGCGCGTATATACAGGACGGAACGGAATTCGTGCGCGATAATAAAAATTTTCATATATACTCACTTGTGATATGTGAATATTTTGTTTCACTTGTGATATGTGAAAATTTTGATAAATGATAAATACAGAATTTTTCCTTACTAAATTATCTAAAAAAATCTGTATTTATCATTTCTCAAAATGTGGTCGAAATATTGAATTTTTCTTATTTTAACCGTTTTCAGTATTTCTAGTTTTTTTTTAATAACTTTATCCGAAACATCATTATTTGCAATTTTGTCCAAAATATTCTTAGCACTACATTCTGAAGGCTTTCAGACCTTTTTCAATTTTTCAGGGTCTAGTTAAAATATAACCATGCGTATTTTTAGTTCTATATTTGTGCTCTTCGATGCTAATAACTTTTTCATGGCTATGAATTATGTTCTGATTTTTTCTCTTCTAAAACAGATCACAGATTACAATCAACATTATAAAAAATATATTATTTTATCTAAATTATAATTAATATAATATAATATTATAAATTAATTCATAATAAAATTTTAATAGAAATACATATTCAAGTGTGGTCATATAAAAACGAGTGCAGTTTTATCAGTTCATTCTGTATACATTCATATATAATATGTGTCTCAAATTATTTATATATTTCTGTGGCAATTATCGAAAAATTTATAGTGTAATTTGCCTTAATGAATTCGACGCGCATCGTTCGCAGACTTTTCCTTTTTAATCGTCGCCGTTTTCTCAACCCCCTCAAAAAAAAAAAAATAAAATAAAATAAAAACCCACCCATTTCATCAGTGGCCTATCCAAGGGCAAATACCATTTGTTGGGATTGTACTAGACTCGTTAGAGTTAACTACTAAACCTCACCACCCTCGACGAATATTTAATGATGATTTTTTTTTCATCCCCCATCATTTCTTACCGCCCCTTTTCCGCTTTCGCGTAATGAAAGATACTGTTCTCAAGTTAATATGAACGACCGCGTATAAACGGCGAGGCCTCCAAAGGGTCTCCGTGTCCATTTTTTTTCCTACCCTCGCAAAATTTCTATTTTACCTCTTGTTTCCTTGTTATTTCAGAGCACCATCTGCAAGAATTTATATTGTCATTAGGAAGTGTTTCTTCGCGGGATTTCCTAGTTTTCCAAGAGACTCTCGTGTGAATGCTTCGTTTTCCCGGGTCGAAATTAATGCCGTCTCCGAGCTTTGCTCCCCGCGGTTGTTATACGGGAAAATATTTTAAATTAAGAGCTAAATGCCTGTTTGCGGTTTCGTATTTCTATACGCAAATCTCGTATTTCATTATGACCGGTTTTTTATGACTCGTTGATTCCGTCTTAAGCCTTATCTCCGACTTCCGCTTTTCTTATCTTTTGTGTCCGTTGTCTTTTCTGACGCTTTACAAATTGTTAATTTTTCGTCTTTTTTTTTTATCTCGTCTTCTTTCCGTTTTAATTGTCGGATACCCCCCGGAGAGTCTTTGTGTTTGATAATTTGTTCTGGAGAGATAGAAAAAAAAGAAAGGTTTTGCATTCTGAATTCTTTTTTATAAGTAATTAATCACGACCTGAAGTGAGTGTTAGGCCGAAGAACGATTTTGGCTTTGGACTGAAATTGGAAATATATTGAAATTCCAAGTGAAATATATAGTGATCGATAAAAACCATTTTATTTATATAGTATTTAAAAAAAAAAATGATTTATTATATATGTATTATAAAAATATATATTTCGTAAAGAATGCAGAAAAAAATTGGCGAGCTTAAAAGCACTTTGTTCATAAAATTGTAATATTTCTATTTTATCAAAGGAGACGTTTATATGAATTTTTCCTTTAAAGAAATTTATTTCTCAGAATTGTCTGTATAAATTTTAATTATGCACATAGAGTTTTCTTTCACTCCCTGCAATAATATAAATATATTTCACGAGATAGTCAAGTATTTTCTTAAAAAAAAAATAAATAAATAAAGAATATAATATTTAATCATTTATAATGATATTCAAATATTTTTAGTATAGTTTAGTATATATTAAAAAAAATTTTTTTTTTTAATATAATATATGCACTTATAGTAATCGTATTATGAAAATTCGTGAAAGTGAACGATCGTATATTGTATTGAATATGCACGTTTTATCGAGGTATTTTTCCCATTTTTCGCGACATTATTTCCGCTTTTTCGCGACATAATTCGCAAACAACACAGTTTGGCATATACAAATGGGTCCACTTCATACCGTCGCACAGCTCCATATCTTCGACCCACCATGTATATATCTGTATCTATATATATATATATATATATATATATATATATATATATATATATATATATATATATATATATATATATATATATATATATATATATATATATATATATATATAGGTATATTTTTTTCACACTGTATATGGAAAAATAACCCGATGTGAGAGAGACACTTTCGATAGCATTGTGCATGTGCTTCAGCGGTATCGGCCTCACGGTTGAGCGTTTTTCAAAAGGAAAATCGCGTCGGAGTCGAGAAGATAAAAAAAAAATGTAGTGAATACGTCGCTCGTTTGATATCCGAGGCCCGGACTCCGCAAAAATGGAAGCGAGACCCTTCTTATATATATATATATATATATATATATATATACGCATATTTTTTTTCGCGACGGAAAATCTCGACGAAATCGCAGCGAGCGCCGTGAAAAACCGTCAGTTTTTCCGACGGCGTCGATTTTTTTTTCTCGCGGTTTTTCTTTATTTTTCGCTCGTATTTTTTTTTTTGGAGAATTTATATATTTTTTTTTCTTTATGCGGCGTCGATCGAGCGTCGTCTAATGGAAGTTTGACGAAATTCATCATACGTATCCCTCTATATATGGGGGATGTTTTGAGATGGCTGCCGGATGAGTATCGAGTGGAAAATTTTTCGTTCCGAATAAATTGAATACCTTAATATACCGCGGAATTTTCAATAATTACAAAATATGTATATATAAATTATAAATAGACGTTGCGAAAAAAAAATTTTAAAATGATCGCTTTTCATATTTAATGAAATATGAAAAGCGAAAATATGAAATATGAAAATCTAAAATTTTCTTCTATGCTTAAAATTTATTTTAATTTATTATATTGCTGACAAAGAAAATTTGTATTTTTTACGATAAAATTTAATGTATTAAAATTTTTGACAACGAACGACTACGATGTTTTTTTTTATTTTTGTAATCCAATATTTTTTTTATAATACTATATAAAACGTAATCTTCTAATTACTATTTATTATTCGTTAGTTAAAATAATAATATTTAAATAAAAATTTATATATTTTACAAATGTAAAATATATATTTTTTTAAGTTTAACACTGTGATCAAAAAATAAGGTGAATTTGTTTATAAAATATAAAATATTTATTTATTCTTTCAAATCAATTTCATCACCTTCAAAGTAATCTCCGTCCGATAAAACGCACTTTTAACAACACTTTTTTCAATCGTCGAAACAGTCGAAATAGTCTTTTTTCCGGTATTATAGCCTTCAAGATTTTTTTCAATTCGGTTTATATCTCCTCAATCGTTTCATAACGGCGACCCCGTATTGGCTTTTCGAGTTTGCCGAATAGTCAAAAGTGACACGGAGCCAAATCGGGCGAATACGGTGGTTGCGGAACGATATGAGTCGTGTTTTTTGCAATATGCAAATATGACATGATGCATTATCGTGGTGAAGGAACCAAGAGTTGTAAAAATACATGCAACTTGGAAATAATTAAACCTTTTTGACAAACACACGCTTGGAAAATATTATATACAGTTCTATCAATTTAGGAAAAAAAAGTAAGTAAGTAAGTGCATCATTTAAAAAATAATAATTCAGAAAAATATTAAAATACAACACACAATACAGCGCACATTTTCATACATCGCATCGGTGGGTGGGGGTGTGGGGGGTTGAGTGGGTTAAAATTGCGCCCTCTCAACGTCCATAATAATCCAATTTGAAGCAAGAAAAGTGGTAATTTCTCGGTTTTTACCGGAAAGTAACGAGTTTTGTATCGCACTCGAACATCTTTCAATTTACCATTAAGTCGCTTTCGTTATATGTGTACCGGGGAAAACCCGATGTGTATTCGCATATGTTCCATCGTATGCATAATATATTGAATGAATAATAAACAACGTGGGGCTTGTATTTTGATTATATTATGCGGTGTGTGTGTGTATTTTTTATTTATTTATTTTTTTTTTGTAATAACGTATACACCTGTTAAGTTTTATTATTTCTATTCGTGACGAGTAATTTGTATAATGAAATTCTCAAACAACTATATATGGTTGAAGATTGATTACTCGATGAAAATTGATTTTTATACTATTTTTTTTGTCAGTAACATATATATATATATATATATAGTACAGATATATATCTGAATATTTAATACATTGTAATTTGATCTGAATTAACTTACGATTACCAATATCTCATAAAAATATTTAAAAAAATGTTAAACGTACATATTTTCCTAAAATTACATCAAAATATTTTATATTAGTATATATTATAAGTTATTTTTTATAATTGAAAAATTTAATTATATTATAATATTAAAGATGAATTTTAATTAGAATGAAAAAGTACATAATTAAAATAAAAACACTTTTTTTATATTATACTATTTTATATATTAAAAACAAAAACTATTAATTGCTACAAAATATTAATAATATTAATTCAACATTTTGTAAAAAATAAATAATTAATCAAATTTTACTTTGAAAACAGCTTTCTATCACTAAAATTATAAATTAAAGTCAAATCTTTACATAAAAAATTTAACACGTCTTTATATTTAATTTATTTATAGTTAAAATATTGACACTTGTATATAATTAATAATTGAATTAATTAAGAGATATATTAAATTATAAATTCATAACCTAATATATATATATATATATATGCAGATAAGCTGATTTAATATTTAAACTAATATATATCATTATTTATATACAAAATAATCAATTTAACATTATATATAAAATATCAGAAAAATATCTCCATTATAAAGCTTTAAATAATAAGATATATTCAATATAAAAAGTGAATATTTTTGGAGCGAAAAGTGGAAAAAAAATCCCATTTTATATACCAATATTATATAGATCGTTGTTTTAAAGTGTATCACTGTGACTCGCTATAATACGGATAATCGAATTTTTACAGCGCTATAGAAAAACGCATACACACACACACACACACACACATATATATATATATATATATATATAATATAAAGCGTCGAAAATATTCATGACTTTTTATAGTCGCCTCGAAGCGTCGCCGTACACTTTTCGATTTGTCAAAGAAAAAGGAATCTGTCACACGAAAAATTTTTTCGGGAAAAACTCGGGACTACGGGTTCCGGAGACAGAGGAATGAGGAAAATAATAATAATAATAGAAAGAAAAACCGATTTTTTTCGCTTCTTCTTTTTTTTATTTCATCGTCGTCGCGTAATATTCGGATTATGTAATAAAAAAAAAATGTATAACTGAATACGTCTTCTCTTCTGATGTACGATTTCCGTAATATGCACATATCTTCGCGAATGTGTGCGATAAAACGTGAATTCAGCGAGAAAATTCCCTATTCACCCCCCACATAAGCGCTTCATGTATTTTATATACCCCTCCCTCTGATATTTTCCCGTTTTTCCTCATATATATATGTATACTAACAGGGTGGTCAGAAACGTTGGAATAGTTATTGAAGAACTTTAAACCGCAAGCTCTATATAAAATATTAGATTTATAAAAGTTCGCTTCGAATTTCTTTAATAATGTAAACATATATATATATATACAACAGTATAGTTGATAGTATTATTGTTCATTATGTATCGTGTTTTATATTAAAAATATTATTTTTATTAAAGAAATTCCCTCGTATATCTAGGTTTATCTAATAATGTTATAAAATTATCATAAAAGATCATTATATTTAATTAATTTTTTTTTATATAATAATTAAAAAAGTTCAATCGTTTGAACGTATAAAATAATTAAAATTTTATGTATGCATAAATGGAAGAATTTTTTTAAACTTATATTATATAGCAAAAAATTTCGTGATATCAAAAATTCGGTCCAATATTTTGCACAACACTGTATATATATATATATATATATTGATGTCGCAAAGCGTGAATAAAGAACTTCTAGACGTTCTCAAATATTGTATATGCGTATATAAAAAGTCAGTATTTTTCTTTATTATTTTCATGTATTTTTTTTCATCTCTTTCAGAAATACATATTATATATGTTGTGTTGTAAAACGCTTTCCATTATATGAGAAGCTAAATGCCAAAAAAATATATATATATATATATATATATATATGTATATTATATATAAGAATAGAAAGTTGATTTTGGCACAAAACTTCGGATTACACGAACCGTGTAATGTAAATCGCTTATTATGTTTGTTTTTCGTACGATTCACTGAATGATTTGTTCGCTTTATTAATTAATTTATTTTGACGTAATATATTATAATACTATGAATAATTAAAATATATTTTAATCATATTTATATATAGATTTTTATATCGGGAAACTTTTCGAAGCGTCTTTCAAATGGATTTTCTTTTGCTTACATATTTTAATTACCGGAATCGATTCGATAATAATAATAAACATGTCGATAAATGAAAAGCGCTATAAATTTCCGATTCTAATTTACGACAATTTTAACTTATGCGATTATCGGGCGAATTGAGTTTCATTGTTAGTTGGAGATAATCCGTATTATCTGAATTATCTATACGCGTTTTATATATACGTGAAACTGTAACAATTTGTGATGAATTATTTATTATTTGTTTACAAATGGTGCTAGAAATCGATTTTGAATCGGTGTCAAATGTATATATATATATATATATATATATATATATATATATATATATATATATATATTTGTATGATATCACTAATAACATTATAAGGGTAATACTAGATTTAATTATTTACTTGTGGGATATTAAGTTATCGATTTTTGATTTATAAAACTGTATCTGATCATGTATTTTGAATGAGATAAATTTTGTATTATATATTAATATTATAATGATTAAAATAATCTTAGTTTTAAAATTATTTACTCGGTTACTTGTGTAGATACAAAAAAATCAACGACAAAGTCCCAACCGTATCTTAGGATAAACATTGCAAAATTGAATTTTTTTAATATTATTGTAATAATAATATATTTTCTATTATTTTTAACTTACAAAATAGGTAATAGATTCAAATTATTCCAATTGATATCTTAATGACGACGTATTTTGTATAGTGACAAACGAACGAGGGATTACCATCTGGTCTTTATGTATCTTCGACAACTCTCTTTCAGCAAGACGAGGGATAATTTAATGGACGTGACGCGCACTTTTTTCTCCAATTCTTTCCTCAGGTTCCCAATATTTTTTTCCTTTTACACATACACATTTCCTATATATATACATATAAATATATAGAAAAAAATCCACCCCTTTTTCCGCACAAATTTTCCATCGTACCCATTGTACTTACTTGCGTTTCTTTCTTTTACGATTGCTTACCTGTGCCGATTCGAATGGGGGATGTAATTTATCGATTTCGGACCTCATCCGATGGAGAATGTTCCCGATGTGATCTCCTCTCGGGATCGTGCGATTTTTTTGATTAGAAGGGTCATTCTTGTACTGCGTAAGGTCAAATTTCAAAGGGGCTTACGCGTGTCCGGGAAACGAGCTCGAATTTTCTAATTTTTTTTTCCTCGTTTGCGAAGCGCATGATTTGACCCGCGCCGGCTTAAGGTTTCGGATTTTGAGCTGTCTCGGCTCAAAAAAAGATACGGTCTAGCCGTCGGACAATATCGTGGCTGTTTCGTAGTCGGGCGTCGTTATTGTGGCTGTGGCTAAAAGGGTTATCCCGGTTTTTAACCTTGTGGACAACGGCGACGTCTCGGACATAGAAATATTGACGTTTATGCACGTTCTTTTGGGGATTTTTAGGCGAATGAAATTTAATAAAAAAAGACATAATACATATATTTCTATATACTACTGTGATCAAAAAGTAAGTTGAAATTGTTGTAAGTTGAAGGTAGGTAAATTGTATTTTTTTCCTAAGTTGGTAAGACTTTCTATAATATTTACCAAGAATCTGTTTGTCAAAAAGTTTAATTATCTCCGAGTTACACGTGTTTTTACAACTCTCGATTCCTTCATCACGATAATACTGTATTGGTTATTTGTTTTTATATCGTTCCGCAACCGCCATATTCGCCCGATTTGGCTCCGTGCGACTTCTGACTATTCAGAAAACTCAAAAGGCCAATGCGGGGACGCCGTTTTGACACGACTGAGGAGATAAAAAGGAATAATAAATAAATAATTTACATTTTATAAACAAATTCACCATACTTTTTTATTGCAGTGTTATGCAGTCAATCTAGTAACAATTTTTCCAATTAATATAAGATATACGGTATATTTTACTGGAAAAATTTAATTTGAAGCATATTATTTATGCACTATCGCTTGAAGAATATTAAAATTTTTGCCCTGCAGCTGGTGCAAATTATGTTAAACTTTCAATTATTTTCGTTCAATATTATATATAATGCAGCATATTTTCGAACATACGTATAAAATTTAATGGTTCATCTTGAAAAGAGCCAATAAAGAGTTTTATAATATAAAAGCAAAAAAAAAAAAAAAATTTAAAATATCGATATGCAGGCTATTCTTTTTTCCATCCCTCGAATGCATATAAAAAGGGTAATATTTATTTTACATAAAATGCTTCGTATAATTTATCCACGATTCGAGATAATCAAACTATCGTACATACATATTAATATATATTATAATAGTTTTTCTTTGCACAATATCTAGGTTATTTGCTATGGAATAAATTCACAAATTTTCAATCAATATTAAATTAATATAATTTATAACACTCCATTATCATATTTTGATAAATTACAATATTCTCTATAATTATTGGTAACATAATAGATTAATTAATTTCATTATTGCCGCCGCAATATAAAATAATATATTTTTTATATTCAGCTTATAATGTTTTCGTGTCAATTTTTTTTTGTTCTAGTATAGTGTTAATATTTTTTTCCCCGTTAAATAGATAAAATAGATCATTGTTTAGTAACAATAACGATCAATTTTCATCTTCATGGTATTCTTAGACAATATGGTATATAATATAATATTATATATATATGATAAGAATATTGTAAAATTAATAAAATAAATATATTATATATTTTATTTCTAAAGCATTTATTATATATTATATATGTGATTGAATATAGTTTATAGTATGGAAAATAAATTTAGATTGTTAATTTTTATGATAAATTTTCAATATTTTTAGAGTGGTTTATATCAGAGAAAAGGAGACTTATGTTCAATAAAATATAATATTTTTACGAAGCAATCATCTAAATAGTCATATTCATAAAAATATGAATAATTTTGTAGTTAAATTTTACTATGTAAGTAACTAAAAAACAGCGGAAATTTATATATAATATATATATATATATATATATATATATATATATATATATATATATATATATATATATATATATATATATATATATATAAATTTATATATAAATATTGTATGTCAATTAAATAAAATTGAAATTAATTATATTAAATATATAAGACGAATTTATTATTTTATTATTATTATTATTTTTTATATAATTATATCTTTTCAAATTTAAAAATCAAAAATATTAAAAGAAAACTGTATATTGAATTTTAAATAATAGTCGATATAAAAAGATGAACGAAAATATATATTACATAGTAAAGAATTCGATTTAAAATTTTATTATATATATATATATATATATATATTTATTATAGATATATATTTGCGAATGTCGGTCCGGATATTTTATAGTCGCCAAATGCGCGGCTTGTTTAATAAATGAAACTTCGACCGTGCATTTTATGTTAAAGACATACCCCCTACACTATTGGCTCGTGTAACGTTCGTATACGGGGCGCATTAGATTTCGAAACGTTAAAACCGTTAACTGTTAAAGCGCACGGTCACAGTGCATGCAGCAGTACCGATATACACTATTAATGGCGAAATAACGAATGTGTTTTACCGGATCGCGTTTATAATTCAATCCAATGCACGTGTATATTGTTTGTTTTTAACGAGTGTTTTCCAGTAAAAATTTCAACTTTAAACAGAATATATACATATATTATAACATATATACGAATTTATTGTATGTTTTTTTTTTAAATTATATATAAAAATACTTTTTAATTAGTCACGTGATATTTATATTAATGACGATTTAAAATGTCACGTGCATATATTGTATAATTAAATTTTAATGTTCGTTATGATTAAATCGTGTTTAATAATGTAACGTGTGTTATTAAAAATGATGCCATTTCATTATTTTGAATGAAAATTGTTAGTGCGATGCGCGCTTCTCAAATATTCATCGTATGAAAAGTGCATTAGACTATATAGAATATTCAGTTTCAAGTATGATGTTTGAGTAGATATTGTTGTAATGCTTTTATGCTATTGTACTATTAGTTGTTATATATATATATATATATATATATATATATATATATATATATATTTATATATATATATATATATATATATATATATATATATATTTATATATATATATATATATATATATATATATATATATTTATATATATATATATATATATGTGTGTGTGTGTATATATTTAAAATATTATATTTATAATTAATATACTGATAATTTAATAAATTAATAGAAAATATTTTTATACATTATCGACATTTTACTCTATATATTGTATTTAATCACGGTTAAATAACACAAGGTTTTATATTAAAAGATCACATCTCATCGCTTTGTGGGTCACATATGGTACGCGAGTCGCAAGTTGAATACATCTGTTCCAGATTAAACGCTTCTATTATTTTGATCTCGTAGCCGCTGTTTCTCAATCAACATTTCCAATGATTACACATCGATTGCAAAAATATATATACATTTCATATTTAAACATTATATTCTTTTTACACTGTTTTTTTTTCCATAAATTTGAAAATAAATATTTTTCAATTTAATCGTCGAATTTTCGAAAGGTTTCGACGGAGAAAATTGGCCTCGCATTCGCTTAATAGGGCACTATGTTTAAAATTTTACACCGTCGAGAACTTGCGACCCGGTTTTAATAAGGGAAGGGGGTGGGGGGCAATATTTTACACAAGTTTCGAGCGAAGGTCCGTGAAAATCTTTTACGACAAAGTGGGGCCAATCGAGTTTAACACGTTTCCCGTGAAAATGATGGCGGAAAAGTCGAGCGCCGTTTAAAGCAGTTAGTATCGTTTAACCGATGACATAACTGGTATGAAATATTCACGTAATGACGATATTGTTACAGAACGTGGTAGGCTACGTTCACGTACTTATATATATATATATATATATATATATATATATATATATATATATTTAAGGGTATATTATGGTGGTTTTGAACGTAAGAGTATTGTCAATAATGTAATGTGATGAAGAAAATATATGATTATACATTTAAATTAGTCAATGTAAATTATTTTCAGTGGTACATTTGAAAATATGATTATGTTAAATCTATAAATATATAATTATTTATTATATATGTAAAATGTTAGCGCCGTCGCGCGCCGACGGTGTTTATTATTTTTAATTCGTATCGATAAAACATGATATATATATATATATATATATATATATATATATATTTATGTAAAAAAATATTGAATTAAATTTATACGTTTATATTTATTACAAAATTAATAATATTATAATTGTTTTTTTTTTATTAATTTTCATAATGAAATATTATAATCTAATATTATTTTATTTTTGTTTCAGGTGAGAATTATTAAATTGTTCATACATCATCAAAATGATCATATTTTAAGGTTAGTTTAAATTTCGATTAAAAAATTGATTTATATATATATATATATATATATATATATATATATATATATATTTAGTAATGATAAAAAAAAAACAATAATTAAACCGAACAATAGTAAACATTGTCAAACGAAACGCTTTCGCCTAATAATTATCGTCAAACATGTCCGATGACCCATTTCGCGCCATTGTTTCGAATTTAACGTTTCAATTTTACGCAGATTTAACTTTGACAAATATATATACACACATATATATATATATATATATATATATATATGAAATAGTCAAACGATAAATATTACCCGCGACATGCAGGTGTTTGTATGTGTCGCGGATGTTCCCGTGGACAGGTGGTGTTCGCTAAGTTGGTGTAGATTCCGCCATTAGAATATTGATGAAGCAGATTCCGTGACCCAGATGTCGAAGGTGTGAGGGTTGAAAATGTGGGGGAGGGGGGTGGGGGAAAAGTCGTCCACGTTTTCCCGACCCAGTGAAGACTCCGCCCCTCGATTCGTGGAACTCCAGTGTTTTCCTCGAACTCGATTGCTACCCAATGATCCATACGCGTACAGTTCGGTTGGAAAAGCGATAACGTTCGTAATTTTTAATTGTTTATTTATTTTATATATAAATGTATATATATATATATATATATATATATATATATATATTATTGATAATAAATCCAAAAATATATTTTTTTTAATACAGTATAATTTTTTTTTATACTTCATTAGCAATTTTTTATCGAACAAAACAAATTTTAGTAGGTATCTTTATATTGTATATAGACGATCAATTTGTTTATTAATTATATATATTGATCAATAACGTTTATATTATTAATATTTTTTAAATTTAAAATTAATTATATTTATAAATATATATGTAAAAAAATGTACGTGATAAATATTTACCATATTAATACCGCAATAGTCTTAAATTATTTATTTAATTTATCTAATTTTTAGTCACATTTACTAATACATTATAATTATTTGTTTTTTATTACTTCTAGAAATTAATTTTAATATCTAGAAATATTCTATAATGATTTATTAATAAATTATTTCAAATATAATAAAATATATAATTTATATCAATTAACAAAAATCTTCAAATTTTAATTCAGCATATTTTAATAATTTTTAAAAATACCAAATTTTTCATGTGAAAATTTATATTTTTGACTATTATTAATAATACGTTTTCTATATATAATGACATAGAAATGAATCATTATTAATTTTATAAAAAACATTTTCTTCAATATAATTTATACA
This sequence comes from Leptonema lineaticorne, assembly GCA_024500535.1. Lineage (NCBI taxonomy): Eukaryota > Metazoa > Arthropoda > Insecta > Trichoptera > Hydropsychidae > Leptonema > Leptonema lineaticorne. The sequence continues at coordinate 10,579,355 of JANIJI010000001.1, forward strand.
AATTTAATTCATTAAATTTTTAATATTTTTTTTTAAATATTATTATATATTGATTTTTTTATATATAATTATCAATTAATCGCGCAAAAATCACAAGAACAATACGAAATATATGGGATAAATTTCAATATCATGTTATATAATATAAATTAAAAAAAAATATAGAAGATGTCTTTTATTCATAAAAGGTGCGTTTTTTCTGTTCGGCCTGTATAAGTAAAAGTATCGCACGTGTGCGCACGCATATATGGCACTCGTCGACCCCCTCACAAAACAACGCGCGCACTTTCCTCATGAATGGAAGGTTCCATTGTGAATTTTCCTCACTTTTTTTTCCAGTCGTTTCACTTTTTTCACCCCACCGCCTCCCCTCATTTTCATCCCGCTTCCATTTCGTTTCTATCGTCGAATGGAAAACTTCGCCATCTTTTCCGACGCGCTCTTAAGAAATTGTTCTCTCTCTCTATTCGCACGGTTAATGGATAATAAAATTGTTTTATTTATTTCGCGAAAAGAAAATCGCGGCGGCGAGTTTTCCGAATTTTCCGTCCGTTCGTCCTTTTTTCAGCGGGGGCGGGGGGTGGGGAAGGGGTCTCTATTTTAATTTTCGTCTCTCGCTCGGCGATATCTCGACTTTCGAACGTCGATTCGTTTTAATCTCGAGTTTTAATTAAATAATTTATATTATATATATATATATATATATATTTACGCTTTTCCGAGTGTATTTCGACGCTTTTCTATTTCACGTGCCGTTTTCCGTTTTTGACGTTTTGTACTCTTTTATGCGTTCGCTGTTTCAATGACTAATTTTCGACATAAATTTCTATAAAGAATATCCAAGTTCATATCGAAAATTTTCATCCACAATATTCAACATCAAAGCTACTTAATATAATATAATAAATTAATACAATTTATAATTATAGTAAATAATATTATTCTAAATATTCCGCAATACATAAATATATCAACTTTAATAATATTTTCATATTATAACGACATTTCGATGTTAATATATTTATTTAACTATTTAAAGTGATTTTTTGAACTTTTTTTTAATCTTTAATTATGATTTATTCACTGATTGAATATTATTAAAAAAAAAATATTCATGCGATAATTTTTTGAGTCGAAACAAACGTCGATCGCATTCGAATATAATAATTTCGTCGATACGAGTTTTAATTAATTAAAATATTATTGTATCGCATCGAAATCGAATCGAAATTATACGCAGAAATTCAACGAAATATCTGGTGCAAAAAAAAAAAAAAATAAATGTGAAAAAAAGCGGCAAAGGGGAATGAGAGTTAAGGGCGAAGCAAATCGAAATTACCCGTAATATTTTCGAAATTGTTTCCACGGAATTATTTACAAATATCCGATTTATCTTTTATTAACACTAATCAAAATTTAATACGCATTATGAACGTTCGTTTCCGACCGACGATAAAATTGTATATTCGAGGAATGATATGCGGTTTTATTTCTAATAAAAAATTTTCCGGCTGAAATACGTCCGGGGAGCAAGTTTTCAACCCTCATCCCCCTATAATATTTGAGATATACATATAAATATATATGTATATATAAAAGCCCCGGAGGGAGGGGGAGGGTTGTATAAAAGAAACTGTTGCTGTTTCCTGTGGAAAATATGTGTGTTTGTGTTTTATGCGAACCACCGAAAACTTGTAAAATGTTTTGTTCAGTATATATATATATATATATATATATATATATATATATATATATATATATATATATATATATTGAGGCCCTTTGGCTAATTTATGATTAAAATATGCGGCCACTTTGAACAATTTTCTCAGTGTATAATACATATGCTGAGGATAGTTTGTCGAATGAATGATTTTTTTATAACTTTATAATATTTATTTTATTTTGAATATATATATTTATTTAATATTTCTATATAAAATTATTTGTACAGTTAAATATAAAATATTTTTTTTTCTTTATATCGTTCTTAATATATATATATATATATATATATATATATATATATATATATATTCAACATTTTACATAATCGAGTTATTAGTTTTATATATGATTATCAATTTTATTTTTAGTATATAGTTTGATACGATGCTGTTTTCTTATTAATATTCTTTAAAGTCGATGTAATAATTTAAAATGACAAAAATAAAAAAGTCTTATAATATTGTTAATACAATGATTAAAATTTATTTTAAATAATTTATACAATATTAAATATTTTTTTTACAATATATAATGTTGCAATATAACTTAAAAATATTCGAGTTTATACTGAAAATTAAAAAAAATAATATAATGCAGATTTCGAATTAAGTTTTTCTCATATTAAAAAGACGGTTTACTTTTGAATTGTGATGTTACTCGTGTCGCAGTGAAATATTATATAAATCAAGATTTATCTTACGTATACAAATAATAAATGTCGCTTTAAGAAAAGCGGCATTTTTCCTCGTAATCTACACAAAAAACACTCTCGCCGTATAATTTAAAGATAAATCTTCGAAACCGGATAAACGAGAGCGAATGTTAAATATGTGTTGCGATGCAGAACGCTGAAAACTTTTGCTGAAAGTTTTCACGGTAATGATACTGAAAGAATCATCCCCGACGAAATAAGACCGGGCTGAATAGTAAATATGTGCGATAAAACAGTCGCGTGTTTTCACTCAATTTATATACGAATCGTGCTCTTTCAACCCCCCCGAGTCTGTTCGAGTTGAAGGGATGAGTAAAAAAAAAAAAAAAAAAGCGAAACATGAATTGAGTCGTCGTCTGAAAATTGTGAAACGTTATAATTGAAATTGTGAATGAAAAAAGTATCCGAATGATTGCTGAAAAAATAAATACGTTGTTTTCATATAAATGATTTTAATATGAATCGTTTTATAGATAAATTAAATTATTGTTATGATTTTTATAAATCGATTATTTTTAATCAAAATATAATTTTAATAATTATTTTTAAATATAAATATTTTTTTCTTAATTTCAACTAAAAATCTTTTACGTATTGATCAATATAAATAATTAATAATAATTATTTATTAATTAAAAAAAATATTAATAAATAATAATGTTATTTTTTAGCTAAAAATATTATATAAAAATTGAATGCAAAATAAGTGATTTTGTAATGAAAATTAGTACTATTAAATTTTGAAAAATACGATTTATATTTAAGGATTAATTTTTTACAGACACACACACACATATATATATATATTTATTGAATATATAGGTCAAATATATCTCTTATAAATCAGTATAAATCGGTATCGAAAATACGACGAATGTTCCGTCGTCGTCAAAAGAAAAGCTGTATGATTTAAACGAAGGCAATTTCGTTTTTCCGTTGATTATATCGAAAGATTACTATAAGGTCCATTGTTTAAGGAAAAATTCGAGGTTCAAAGTTCGCTGCGTCAATTATTCCGGATTTTATTCAATCTGAACGCCCTAAAGCGCCACCCCACAAATTCCCCGTTTGCCCCTCCCCTCGTCTAAACCGCCGAACCTCCCTTTTCTCGTGCCCCTCTCCCCGTCGACGATCTAATTACGGATATATTTGAGCTTTTGAAGTTCATCGCTAATCTGCCATCTGCCCGGGGGATGAAAAGCTCGTTTGCGTGTTTACCGGTTCGTTTGTTCGCGTTTTAAACGCCGCTTAGATTCGCCATTTTTTTTATTAAAAAAAAAAATAATAATCATCCCCCTCTATATTAATTTCTACTTAACGCTCCCCCCCCCCTTTTCCGTTCATTTTTTTCGATAATTTTAAAATTAAAATAAGAAAAAAAAAATACATGAGAAAATTAATCGTTTAACGCTTTATATATTATAATTAAAAAAAATATATTAATCGTTTAAATTTGTCAACTTTAATAATGTTGAAAAAAAAAATATATATATATACATAAATGCTGAAATATATCGATTTTGTCTCTCTTTTTTTTAAAGTTAAGTAGCTTTGAAATTAATCAACGAATTCGTGAAATTGACAATGAAATATACATTATTTCTTTCTCATTTGCATTTTATAATTAATCAGAATCTTTTAAACCCGAGGTTTTATAATCAATAAAACGTTTTTCGTTAATTGCCAGACGTGAAATATATAAAATTATAAATGTTTCACTTTTTTATTATTATATTTCTATTTCTGAATAATATATTTCATTAATAAATATTTACACACACACACACACACACACATATATATATATATATATATATATATATATATATATATATAATTTCCATCAGTTAAATTTTAATTTATACTTTTATGAGTTGAATACTGTAAGTTAATAATTTATTAACATATTTCGAGTTGTAAAAATGTCTCGAATTATTAATGAAATAATTTTATGACGGGGTATATTTTATAATAAAACAAAAAAAAGTATATATATATATATATGCTTGATATATAAATATTTAGAAATGTTTATTAGATCATATATTATTTTATACAATTAAAAAATAGTACTGTAATTTATAAAAAAAATGCGATATTTAAATATTTTTGTCAGTTTGTCTTCAATATAAGTCTTTCAAAGTTTCATTATAAAGAACACTCGTTCACATATAAAGGATGAACCGAACATAATACTAACTTTTTTTTTTGCACAAAAAGATATCAGATTTCGAAAACTCGACATCGACGAGAACTTTTAGAACTCTAGTTTTGCGATTTCGAGAAACAAATTGAAAATTTATAGTGTTGTTTTAGAATTTGTAGCGAGACGTGTAACTACTATTATATAATGAAAAAATAACAAAAAAAAAAAATAGGACATCGTTTCGTATAAATTCGATCATCAATTATTAATACGTTGTTAGAAATAAATATTTATTTTATGAATATATTTCAACATATGAAAAGGTTAAAGAATTTAACGTTGAACATGATTTGAAATAATTTATTAATTATGGAGACTACTTATGAAAAGTTGAGGAAAACAACCGATGAAATTCCATTTTATATGAAAGTACACTAATTTTATATATTAAAATAAAATAAATCCGACAATGATAATTAATATTCTAATTACTAAATTGTTCTCTTAAATATAATTTATGAAAAATATTATCATTTATATATTATAAAATAAATCCGTTTCTTAATGTAATTATTTAAAAAAAATTATCAGACTAAATAGAAGCAGTGAAGTTTTATAATTGATTTTTAAATTTAAGTTTTATATATATATATATATATATATATATATATATATACATATATATATATATATATATATATATATATATATATATATATATATACATATATATATATATATATATATATATATATATATATATATATATATATATATATATATATATATATATATATATATATGGTGAAAATACAATATAATTTAATATTCTAGTATTTCAAAGATAGTTTTAATACTATTTTTAGTATAATAATATAAAAATTTAGACATTAAATTAATGATTAACATTTTTGAATAAATTTATTATATATGAAAAATATTAAAGAATTATTATACTATATATATTATACATATTTATTCTATATATTTTCAAGATGTAATATTGCAGATCAAAAACCACAATCTAATTCATATATATATATATATATATATATATATATATATATATACATATATATATATATATATATACATATATATATATATATATATATATATATACATATATATATATATATATATATATATATATATATATATACATATATATATATATACATATATATATATATATATATATATATATATACATATATATATATATATATATATATATATATATATATATATATATATATATAGTACAATATATTGCAATTGGAAATAGATTAGAGATCTTGCTTTTATTCTTTCGGTTCATTTGCTAGTCAGATTGTCGATTTTGATAGAAGAAAAAAGAAAGACAACGATATATATATATATATATATATATATATATATATATATTAACATAGATAAAATAAAGATCGAAAACACAAACGGCATTCAAAACTAGTCAGCTATCGGGAAATGAACCAAAGTTTAGAATAAATATGTATATATATATAACGGAATTTTCAACCACTCGTCGGTCTCTTTTCCGTTTTTCCGGCTGATCGGTCACGGGTATTTAGCTTTGTTGTCGACGATGGTAATCGCTCGTTGAAGTATCGTTACTCTATCGGAAAAAAAAAACATTCTATACGCAATTTATATATAATATTATTATTATATATTAATAATAATATTCGCGTATGAAAATATGCGATATTTAGAAATCGTAGAGCAAAAAAAAAAAAAATAATAAAAAAATAATAATAAAACGATTTATAGAACGGTGGAATTTTCCGATCGCCTCGTGTTTATTTAAGCCTTTTTTCCCGGGTTATTTCTTTACCCTTCGTCGTTAATAGTTTTCCTAAACCTATAGAAATGTAATAACGTAACGTAATATTTGGTTAGCTAGCAGTTTACACAAGTAACATTTGATAATTCAATGAAAATAATAGGATTCGTTCGTCTAGATTGACATTATGTATTTGTTGTTTTTAACATAATATATATATATATATATATATATATATATATATATATATATATATATATATATATATATATATATATATATATATATATATATATATATATATATATTGAATACATTGTCATAATTTTGATTTTTTTTTACGATCTCGTGCTTCTATTTCATATTCGAAATATAGAAGAAAACAATAAAATATAATATAAGTGTTAATTTTGCTTTTATATTCATATTATATAATTTTTTAAGTGATAATAAAATAATAAAAATCGTGATAATGATTCAATAATGAAAATTTCGCTTGAAAATTCAAAATCATATAAAAATGACATTTATTATTTAAAATGATTTTTGTAATTATAGCAATGCTCAAGTTTGAAGTTTAATAATAAAATATTAATTTATATTGAAAGATTGATATTTTTTTTTATAATTTTATGTAAAATTAAAACAATTCAATTAGTAAACTAAAAAAATAGTATTATAAAAAATGAATTTTAAATAAATATTTTCTGTATATAATTTTAATCAATATTCAATAAAATATATACAATGGAAAATAATAAAAAAAATAATTAAATTTGAATATATTCAATGTGATAAAATCGTTTTATTTTATTATAATCAATAATATTTTATTGATTCGTCTGATATTTTTTCATTATATACGTATTTGATAACGGCATTTTAATCGTTACAATAAATTCCCGGATAATAATATTATTCCAGTGGAAATGCGCACTGAATTTTTATTACGGGACATCGAAAATAAAAAAAAAAAATTCTATATAAATTAAAATAAGCAAAAAAAAAATGATATAGCTTTTCTTTTATTCCGCTTTTGAAAAGCGGTTTTTCCGCGCGCGCGCGTTTTCTCAATTATCGCTCAATTAGAGAGACAAGGACCTGTGGAGCGATTCAAAATTTTCCCGAAATCGAGAACTTGAAATCGGTTGTATGTTAATTCGAATTCAATTTAAACCGAAAGCGGTGAAAATGTCCTGGGGGGGTGGCTGCGGTGGAGTGGGGGACGCAAAAGGAAACGTCTCATCCGAGCGCAAAATGGGGAAAATCAAACAAACCGACGCGCAAACAAACCAACAATAGTTTGCTGAAAACGAAGCGCCGGTTTAGGGTTTTCGAAACGCGTTGTGAGAACGTTTACACGTGTGTGTGTGTTTGTGTATATATATATATATATATATATATATATATATATATATATATATATATATATATAATAAATATGTGTAAGTTAATTAGTGCAATTTGAGAACCGCTCGTATTAAGACGCCGTTCAAATATAGCGTGTTTTATTTGAGAAACGGGCGCGAGGTTCGAATCTTTTGATCCTTTCGTTTGATGGAAAACTTTGTGATTTTTTAAGGGTTGAATTTTTTTTAATATAAAATTGTAAAAAAATAATATACATCACAATCTAATATTATATTTTTCAATAAATTTCAATTTATTAATAAAAATATTTTTAAATAATTTAACAAGGTGTCATATATAAAATAATACAGGGAATAATGTTAATAAATAATATTTAATATTAAAAGTTGAGAGAAAATGTTTTAAATTAATATGAATGGTTGTGAATCAAAGTGTAATATTTTTGTATACAATGATGATTATATTCTAAAATATAATAAAAGTTAAGTTCTTGAAATTTTATATAAAAATATGTAATTCAAAAAAATATTTATGGAAAATATTGAGGATATATTTAGTTATTTTTTCATTGAAATATATATTATATATAATACCTTAAATTTATAAATAGCAATATTTGGAATATATTCGTATATATATGACATGAAAAATCTCAATATCGATGTCGTAAATGTTGTAGTTATAGAATATATATATATTGTGAAAAAAAATTACATAATAACAAGCATCCAGAAAAAATAATGAAAGGAATAAAAAAGGTCCATATGTTGATATGTCCGCGGTTGAATTGTCCATAAGCCAGGATCGAATGTGTCCCAGGACTCGATCAATCGTCCAACGTCGACTTTATTCAAAAATAAAATAGATTATCCTAGACTTTGGTCTGGCGGCGCGCATTATTCGCGAAAACGAGCTGACAGTTCCTGGAGGAGACGACTAAAAAAAAAAATAAAAAATAAAAAAAAATGTCTGGAGAGGTTCAAAGAAGATGATCGTCGTCCACGGGTTACGGCCACGACTCTTGGATTGACGATATCCGATTAGATTTTCATCCCTTCTAACTCACCCTTTTTTTTTCTCGACCGGATGTAGTGTGACAAGTCGGGAAATGCGAGGACGAAAAGTAAAACAAGATTGATGCGACACCCTCAACCTCCTCCTTGAAGAAAAACTCGCCCATCCTCGCTATACACTCGAACGCTTTTCCGGGAAAAACGACCTGAATTTACAAAAACGGTATATATATATATATATATATATATATATATATATAAGTCGATGAAAAAAGGCGTGAAGACGCCACGTGTTATTGATGTTGAAAGATTAAGCGTCAAAAGTGTTGAGCAGTCATATCGTTTAAATTTAGGTACATTTTTTCATCCAGTTTCTATTTATTCTATATATCGATATTTATAAAATATTTTTTATTTTATATTAATCTGTAAAAAAATAATATAACTTATAAAAAATATATATATTTATGTTACATATATATAAACATAAAATTATATTGAAAATATTATAAAAGTAACATAATAATGATTCATAGTTATATGTTATATGTTAATAATTAAAGTGCCTAACATTTTATTAGGCACTTTGTAATATTTTATATTTATTTATAAATATTAGTTTACGTTGAAATATATCTACAAAAGTGTATTTAATATTCATATAATTGAAATAGTACGTAAATAAAAAAAATAATTGAATCGTATATAATTATTATATATTTTAAAATAATAAAAAAAAAACAATTGCAATATTTTTAAATATTAAATATTTTTTTTTAAATAAATATAAACGAATAAATTTAATTCAATATTTTCAACATAGAAATAAATATATCAGATTATATCGATATGAATTTAAAAAAATAATAATTACTGTCGGCGTGATACCGTCGTCGTCGCGCGGCGGCGTCAACATTTTATATATGATGTTAATATTTTAGATTTACATTGAGAAATGTTGATATTATATTATATATTATACTCATCAGGCGACTTTCGGGACGGCTGTATATGATAAATATACGATCATCATACACGTAATTACACTCACAAATGAGCTCATCATACACACACACACACATTATATATATATATATATATATATATATATATATATAGTCCATTATTTTTCCATCATTAGCGTTAGTAGGCTTTACCGAACAACACTAGTCCCTATTTTTTTTTCCTCGTACACAATTGCCGAAATTGAACTCGTCCTTAAGGTCCCAAAGTCCTTTTTGTTGAATCGCATTTTCGGTCGATCGTCAGCTGTAAGCCATTATCCTTAGCGGCGTTTGTTTAATTTGACCCCCATCACATGTGCGCGGTTTTTAACGAGTTTCCGCCGTTTTGGCCGAAAACACATAATCAACCGTCCACGGCGACGTATCCCTAAAATTGTTTAATGCTCGTTTAATTGCGCCTTTTGGCGGAAAATGCGATGAACTTTGTCGAGTTTGTTTTCACTTTGATCAATATGAAAAAATTAAAAAAATATAACTATCCTTATTTTTTAATATTTATAAAGATTGATTTATAAAATGAAAATTCATATATTTATCATGACTTTATATTTATATATATATATTTGATTTATATCCAGTTTTCTCGTATGAAAATTTCGCTAACATCGCCGTTAACATGAAAACAAACCCTTTTCGTTCGAAATCGATACTTTGAATAAATTATGCGTGTATTTTTAAGTACTCCTTTATATATATATATATATATATATATATATATATATATATATATATATATATATATATATATATATATATATATATATATATATATATATATATATATATATATATATATATATATATATATATATATATATATATATATTTACCGGGAAAACGGTGCCTGGAAAAGTTTAATAAACTCAATAATTAAAAGTCAATGATCGATTGTACAAATATTTATTTAGGACATTCGAAGTCATATTCGCTCCATGTTTATTCATCGTTACACGTAATAAGGTATTAAAAAAAAAATCCCAATGTGTATGTGCACACGTTTAAAATAATATACATAACGTACGATTTGTAAATATATTTCGGATATTTAGTAAATATTCTAAATTTATACTGTATTTTCATATTGAAGAAAAAAAAAACAATGTTTATTATTAAATATACATTTTTTTATTATTATTATTCTAATATGAAAATTAATTTATATTTTTCAATGAAAATGAATAAATTCGTAACAATAAAAAACGTTATTCGATCGGAAAATCCGGCGCGCGCTCGCAGAAGATTTTCCGCCGTCACTCGTCCGATATGAAAAAGCGAGGGGCGGAGCGGGGCGTGGGAATGAAGTAAAAAAAAAAAGAAGAAGAAGCGAAAAGGAAAATTCTTATAAATTATATTCGTTATACGCGTCGTGTATTTATGACGTTCGCAGGATCGATACGTTTGTACCGCAAAAATCATAATTTCAGATGACATGTTAAGTGTGCGTGAAATATTGGAGAATGCCCGACGGCGATATGTCTCATTTTAACCCTCATACGCCCACACAATCTTATCATAATACCGTCATCGTATTTATGCGTATGTAAGACATATCTATTTTCATATTTGAATATATAAAATATAATAATAATTATATATATATATATATATTTTTTTTTTTTTAATTGTATATTTTTATTAAAATATTCAGTCAAGGCTTTGTTGTCAATTCTATCCTTTGAATATATATATATATATTTTATTAAATTATTCAACAAGGGTTTAATTGGTATTTCAATTCATTAATATATAAGAAAGAAATGCGTCAATATGAAAATATTAAAAATTTCCAGTTTACACGCTGAATTTATATCGTTTATAACGACAGCATTTCTCAATCTTTTTTTTAAATTATTATTATTATTATTATAATCTGTATTTATATAAAATTATTAAAAAGTTTGTGTAATGGATGAATTATGCAATTTGTCCGCCATCATCGACTAGAGACATGTACGTTTCGCAGTCAGATAACTGTCTGAGATATAAATTGTTGTGCGGTGGTAACAGACATTACCGATAACCGGTGGCCCGTTTCTCACCCAATTCAGGTGCTTTAACTCGGAAACTACTTGTTTCTATATACCTTGTTTCGCTTTAAGTTCAATATATATTGAACATAGTTCAATATTTACTCTGTAATCAAAAGGGTAGATCGATTCACGTGTGACAGGGTTATATAATTGGTATGGGGATGCTTTTAGCATCCAGGTGAAGAATTTTTATCTTTTTAATTAATATAAAATATAATTTTAATTCTTAACCAATAATAATATTCTACGTCACCACGTGTAGAATTGTTTTAATATTATTTTTATTAAATTAAATCTTCGGATACTGCGGATAGATGGCGTTACGTTACTAACTACAATCCTCATAATAAAATGAGCAATAATTAAATTAATTAATTTTGATTTAATTGACACGTTTCTCGTTTATAGTGTTTAATTAGCGTAAAATGGACGAAATAAAGTTTTAAAGCTATCAAAATGGTATATATATTATATAATATCTATTTTATAATGGATTTCATTCTGTAATTGTAAAATATATTGAATTTGGAAAATAATATTCAACAGAATATTTTAATATAAATAAGATTAATTTATTATTTTTCAAATTGAAATAAAATATTTTATCGTAAAATCGAATACATTTTCTGGGAATTTTACTATAATATAAATGTTTTATAATGAATAATTGCAAAATATATAATTAAAAAAAAAAAACGATTATTACTTTTATATTTATCATATATTTTTACCTTTTAAATTAAATTCGGTTTATATTTTTCATATTAAGATTTGTTATTTTTCAATTATAATCTGTAGTAAAAATTTTTTTAAAACAAATTTGATCCTCGTAAAATCCGATATTCTTTTATGAATTTCGAAATACGGATTTATTTTTTTTAGAGTTTGAATTTTTGATTATTTACATAATTTTTATTATAATTATACATATATATATATATATATATATATATATATATATATATATATATATATATATATATATATATATATATTATTTGAGACAGATATTTTGAATCTACGATTCGCCGAAAGATAAAAACAACCGATTTTCAAACCGTTGTCATAAACTCAAAATTAATCTTTGAAAAAACGCTGAAAAATTGCGACTGTGAATTTTCCGAAATTAATTTTCGAATGGAAAATTCACACTCCGCACATATAAAGGCTACGAAATAAATCCGATTAAAATTGATAATCGTCATATTTTACGCTCTAAAAATTTGCATAATTGCACACATGCGCACGTTTAACATATAAATTAACGATATTTTAGTCGCGTTAATTCAATATATATATATATATATATATATATATATATATATATATATATATATATATATATATATATTATTGTGCGAATCGCGCGCCGCCACTGCTTTTTTGTTAATATTTTCATTCACGTAATGTGTATATATTTTTTTCTCGGTTCGGTTGTAAATTATTATTGGACTGCGGTTTTGGTCGGATTTCGGTTTTTCGACGACTTTATCAAAATATTTTTATTATGTGTAATTTATTGCGGATCGAATTTATATTGTGTTTTATTTTTATTTATTATATATTATTCGTGCGACGTTTATTTTTAATCTTATGACCGTATTTCATTGGTTTTTTTTTTGTTGTTGTTAAATAAATAAATATATGAAAGACATTGATAATTGACATTAAGAATGAAAATAATTTAGGATATCGATTGAGAATAAATCGTATTAAATCGACATTGATCAAACTTTATCAGTTATAATTACATAAATTTTTAAATTTACACATATTCATTAAATAAATTTCATTGTTTATATTTGATTGTAATAATATTTATTTATTTTTAAGAAATTGAGACGCGAGTTCAATACTAAAACTTTAAATATAATTCTTTTTGAAGAATTTGACGCGTTTTCCAATTTTTTATTATATATTATAAATTATATATGAAGATTTAAAATCGCATGTTTAGAAGAAATCAAAATAGGTCAATGAATTTAAATAATACAATATTATTATTATTATATATATATATATATATATATATATATATATATATATATATTTTATAATAAATTAATTGAAGTATTTTTAAATATTTATATAAATTATTATCATGATATCATTTTAATTAAATACAATATATAGAATAGAAAATAAGAAAAAAATCTTTGAATACATTTTTGCTGCTTATATATTAGAATGAAAATTGCGGAAAAACTCTTTTAACCCCACAAAATTGCTCTCGATTTGTGAATGTCAATATTCATTATAGATTTATATGTACAAGTTTGGAAATCTCTGCTTGTACATTAGCAATATATATATATATATATATATATATATATATATATATATATATATATATATAATGATGGCAGATAATGAGGTATCGAGTAAAAGAGAAAATAAACTTACTTGGCTCAGAACGTTGCCCCTTTTTTGTCTGTGAAGTATCGAAGCACCATAATAGTGTTACAAGGCAAAAAGTTTATTTACCCTGTCTGGTAGAGACACGTGCCCTTCAAACTACCCCTTGACGCTAATAAGAAATTTCAAGTCTAGATTTTGATTTTATAGTTCACTACATACAAACTCCCTTTCTATACATATATATATTTTCCATACTTTTAAAATTGAGACGACTTGGACGAAAAAAAAAATATTAAAAAAATAAAATAAGATTTTCCACGATGAAATTTCAACGTTTCGTTAAATTTCAAATATAATGATTATACGCGGCACTTTCGGATTGTTCTAAAATTTATCTTAATTATTCGTCGGTTTCAACTGAAAGACGACCGACGGTTTTTGAATAATTTTCGCATACGGCATTTGCATGCGAAATGTGCACACACACACACACACACACATACACATGCACGCACACACACGCCGATGAAAAGTTTTCAGAGTTTTCACGTACGATAAAAGTGCATCCGGTATGGAAATTAAAGGAAAAACTTGGCGCTTAACTTGTTTATGTTGAGTTTTCGGCGACAAAACGGCTTCATAATTCCTGCGATGCACCGAATCGACTCGGAAAAGCGAGGAAAATTTTTCATTCTGATATGTTTTTACAAACTATAATAAAATGCAAATACAATGAAACGAGATCGCGTTTATTGAATGTTATTTTTATTTATTATTTTTAATGCATAATAAATACAAAATATATAATAAAATAGTACTGTTTTTAAATATATTAGAAGAAAATAAATATTTAATATTTTTACATAGATTTTTTCAATAAAAATTTTCACATATATACATTTTTTATATCAAAAATAATAATGAATATATAATTGACTGATGGATTTGAAAATCGTTAAACTCAAGTCTATAATATTATATTATATATTATTATAATTGATGTTAGAGCAAACGTTAAAAAAAACGAGGCACACATTTATTATAAATAATGAGAAAATTGACAAGTTAATTTTTTTCGTATCAGCCTCTCATTCATCCCCCTTAAACGTCTCAACGTCGAAGTAATAAACTTTGAAAGTTCTTCGCGGAAAAACGAAGAAGACAGTAAAAAAAAAGACGTAGAACTACCGAAGAAAAAAGAAGTACCATCCATTCTTGTCAAACATAAAGCTTGAATAATTACACGGAAAATTTTCAACATGGTCTACGTTTCGATAACATTTTCCATATATATATATATATATATATATATATATATATATATATATATATATATATATATATATATATATTACCCATTTTCTGCTTTCTAAGATTCGTTTTTCCAGAGTTTTTCTTCATCATCGTCATGATAGTGTCGTTGTTGAGGTTGTGATATACATATATTTATATACATATTTTTTTATTTGAAGATTCATCAAAAAACGCGGTCTGAATTATGTTAGCACTCGACATGCAAAGTGCTCGCTAGTTTAATGAGATATTCCATGAGGAAAAAAAAAGGTTTGCAAGGAAAATAAGCCGTTCGCTTGCTCTCGTTTTTCCTCTATATATATATATATATATATATATACATATATTTTTTTTTTTCGTCTTACAATTTTGTGCGGCGTCACCTATTTTTTCGGTAATTTTGTCGTTGAAAGTCCGGGAAAAATTTAATATTTTTCCGCGAAGTGTTTTCCCTTTGGTGTTTCAAACCCGTCCCAGTTACCCCTCCGGATGGAAAGCCTTATTGGGTCACGTTTCACGTTCGTGAACTCGAAAGACATGCAAACTCGAATTTTGTTATTGCGTACCAAATTGCTCTAACGTAAATAATTTTTGCGTTGTTAGCATTTAATCTGTCCGTAGGTAATATTATTTTCTTTTATCCGAAAAACGTGAATTCGCTCGGCTCATTTGTATAAATAAAATATTTTTAATATATATATATATATATATATATATATATATATATATATATATATATATGTTCGCCATTAACGATGTAGAATTAATAAAAAAAAAATGTTAAAAACGTTAGAAATTTTTAGGTCATAATATATATAAACATTGATTAATGTTTTCATTACAAAATACATCATTTTAAAAAAGTATTTAATATTAAAATCAATAAATAAATTCTATATAAATATAAAATAGAAGTTTAAAAATAATTCACAATCATTTTTATGAGTTTATAAAGATATATTTTTCAGTGTTAAATCATAAATTTTACTTCAACATTAATATATTATAGGATTTAATATATAAAAGATTACACTTCTATTCATCAAATCACTTTTTTATATTTTAAAAAATCTAATATTAAAAATTGTATTTGATCGACATAAAAGCGAATTTGAAATATAATACTTATATATAAATATTTCTATAATAATATATAAATATTTTTAAATGAAGAATGAAATTAAGTCTTTTTCTTAGAATTAGAATGTAAAACCTGTTGCACTTTAATTTTATTTTCTATGTTAAAAATAAATAAAAATATTGCAAATATATGGTATAATAGTAATAATGAAATTTACAATTTAAATAACTACATCCACAAAACTACTTATATGCTGATTTTGATGAAATTTAGAAAATATAATTAAAAAAATTCATATCGTATGAAAAAGTGGAATATTTTTAAATAAAAATATTCATCTCGATTTCACCATTTCAGTATATATTTTACGTGAATTCTCAAAGAGAGAAAACGCAGACGGATGGATTTCTCATATGGAATTCCCGGCAAAGCCTTCAGTTTTGCGGAATGTCGGTTTCGAGTCGCGCGCACCACAGTTTGATCTCTTTATGTCACAACGGGTCAGGGATGAATTTGACGTCGCTTTCATATATATATATATATATATATATATATATATATATAAATCTCGAGCTTTTCCTCCAGTTGAGTACACTTATCCACGTAACAAAAGCTCGAAATTTCATATTGTTTCCAACCGCCCATCCTTTCCGATTTTCCCTTCATATATTTACCATCTATACGGAAAATACGTTCGTTTATTTGTACGTTTGGTTTTTTTTTTTGGAAAATGCAAATCCGAATAGCCTCTTCAGCAGCTAGCTCGATGCATCTGTAAACTTTTTAGCGTTATTTACGGTCATTTTTCAAGCTCGATTTCGTTCATTTTTATGAAAGATATTTTCACGAGTTTCCACTTATCGCTTTTCATCGTATTTTCATATGTCTCAGTGTTGGAAAAGTCTTTCTAAATTATGAATATATATATATATATATATATATATATATATATATATTCATATTCTTTATATTGTTCAACGTTTTGAACTGTAATATATTATATAATAATAATAATGTATAGAAATATTATGAAATTTCAATTTCTTAAACTTACTTTAATCAGTATTGAAAATTATAAAAATTTTCAAGTTTGCTGTAAGATAAATAATAATAATATAATTCATATCATATATATTATGATCTATATAAATTTTTCTTTAATATATAAACAAGTTAATATAAAATGATGATAAATATACATAAAATTTTTAATATAAAGCATATATATATATATATATATATATATATAATATTTTTATTATTGAAATTAATTAAGATATTTTCAGTCAGTGGTATTTTTCGTGTAATATTTTGGTATAGACTCGCCCTTATACGAAAATTTTACAGCTGTTAACATTGATTATTATTATCAAAAGGGATCTTTTTTTTTATTCTTCAAAACAATCTTCAACGATTCCGTATATAGTTTTAGGAACAAAGGGCGTATTACGCAAAGTTTCCTTTCGGAAAGTAATGCTTGAAGTTTTATAACTTTCATGGGTTCGCAGTGCGCGAAGTATAAAGTGCTTTATATATTAGATTATTGTATCTTTTCATTTTTTATTTATTTTTGTATTATATATATATATATATATATATATATATATATATATATATATATATATATATTGTAAAGTGCTGAAATATAAGTTTTCAGGATATTTAGATGATTTGTAATGCGTGAACAATTTTATATTATAGTAACGTATATATATATACATATATATATATATATATATATATATATATATATATATATATATGTATATATATATACTACTGTGATCAAAAAGTAAGGTGAAATTGTCATTTAAAACTCTCGGGCACGTGGAAGGCAGGTAAATTGTATTTTTTTCCTAGTTTTGTAGGATAGTCTATAAAATTTGCCAAGCATCTGTTTGTCAAAAGGTTTAATTATCTCCGAGTTACACGCGTTTTTATAACTCTTGGTTCCTTCATCACGATAATACATCATGTCAATATGCAAAATATTGCAAAAAACTCGACTCATATCGTTCCGCAACCGCCGTATTTGCCTGATTTGGTTCCGTTTGACTTCTGGCTATTCAGCATACTCGAAAGGATAATGCGGGGATGCCGTTGTGAAACGATTCAGATGATAATAACCGAATCGAAGAACGTCTTGAAGGCTATACCGTAAAATAGACTATTTCAAGCGTTTCGAGGACTGGAAAAAGCGTTGGCAAAAGTGCGTTTTATCGGACGTGCATTTCTTTGAAGGGGATGAAATTGATTTAGTAGAATAAATAAAGAATTTACATTTTATAAACAAATTCTTCTTACTTTTTGATCACAGTGTTATATATATATATATAAAATATATTTTAGTCCTATTCATAGGACATTGAACCTAGAAAAAATACAGCTGTAAACGTGATGATATAAACACTATTCAAATTGGATGAAAATAGGGTAGGGGGGAGCAAATGTAATAAAATACCCGATGATATATTGGATTTTTCGAGCGTAATATTTAAATAAGTCTTTACGATGTACATTCGTCGCAAAATCGAAAGATTGATGGAGATCGCGCTTCGAATAATAAATGGCAAAGTGTCATCCAGTGGCAAATGAAGAATTGTAACGCGCTTTGCACTCGATTATTCTGAAAATAAAACGTATAAAGGGGGGAGGGGGAGTTATAGCAAAAAAAATGATGTGAAAATTTTTTTAATGCAAAAATACGGGGGGAGGGGAGGATGAGACGCGCAGTTCGTTTCGCTTTTCGCGAAAATTTAATAAAAACGCTATCTATGTAAAAATACGAGGCGAATTTTTTGACACCCCAACGTTGCTCCCCCCCCCCTTATTCGCGACATATTTATTAGGCATAAATTTAAGGGGTTCTTAAACGCGTATGGGAATATAAGAGAGAGAGGGGGGGGGTGCACCGTTTGTGCCGAAATGGCGACTCGTAAAAT
Organism: Leptonema lineaticorne; assembly: GCA_024500535.1. Classification (NCBI taxonomy): domain Eukaryota; kingdom Metazoa; phylum Arthropoda; class Insecta; order Trichoptera; family Hydropsychidae; genus Leptonema; species Leptonema lineaticorne. The sequence continues at coordinate 10,598,840 of JANIJI010000001.1, forward strand.
CGGCTGTAAAAATTGTACGACGAAAATGTGTGCCCCCCTTTTTTTGTTATATATATATATATATATATATATATATATATATATATATATATATATAATATTCTCTTCGTAAAATTACGATTCAAAACAAAACTACCCGTATGAACCTATTTTACGCCCCCGCGTGTGTACATTTATTTATTTTTTTTTTTTTTTTGACATTTAATGTTTCGTGAAAAAAATAATCACACGACGACAATAAAGGTTTAATAATTTTGTGATCACTTTTTTTTTTACATAGTAATTAAAAAATAATTTTAATTTTATTAATAAATATTAAATTGGTAATTCTCGTAAATGGAATAAATTTTATAAAGTGAACGTTTGAATGATTATGCGTTTAAATTAACTTACCTACATTGAAATGTTTATACAACACAATATTTATGATTCATTGTATTTTATTTTATAATTATAATAATATTTAAAATAAAAGTATTCGAAAAATACAAAAATAATATTTTTTAATATTTAATAAGATTGGACGTAGAACTGACGACTTGATATTTTCTCATATTCGATAAAAGTTCATACTAAAAATTGATAATATATAATTATAATTGTTGATCATATATATATTTCTCAATTTTGTTTTAATATTCCAAATTTATAAATTATATTAGAATAATGTTTCCATTTTTTTATAAGAAAATTTAAATTATATTTTATATAATATGATTTTTCTTAGAGAAAGTTTTTCATTATTTCCGAAAGTTTTCACTAAATTTCATATATGTAGAAGAATAATTTATATAATAAAAGGTAGAATGGAGAGAAATATGATACTTTTTCAGCAAAATTTACTGTATTGTTGTTTCATGTCACACCGAAATCGTGAAAGAAACACGTGTATCTATATATATATATATATATATATATATATATATATATATATATATATATATATATATATATATATATATATATATACGATTTTTTAATCAAACTTTTAGATACATCCTAGTGTAAGTGAATAAGAGTTTTCTTTTATTTTTTTTCTTTTTATCCCGGCAACGAAAGGAGAATAAGGTTGGCTAAAGTTTAAATTTTTCACGAAACCGAACACGTCGGCGTGTCTCGTTGTTTCAGCTGAAATCATATAAATTTCAGGACGAACGGGGCTCGCCGGCCCGTATTGAAATAACGGAGCCACGGCCCCGTGGAACACTTTACACAGAAAACCACTCCTCAAAACGTTTATTTACGGCGCTATCTACGTTAAAATTGAACATTTACGAGCCAGACAGACGGATAGATGCGATATTCACGTACGTGTTCTCGCACGCGTGTATACGTTCGTATAAAACGGAGACGTAAGGGGGTTTTGCAAAAAACCAAAAAAAAAAAAAAAACGAATGTCGGATTTTTCCGAAAACAACCCGCGTCAGTCGTGCGTTTTCCGAAACGTAGAAACGAATGAATTACTGCGGAACCGGCGGAAAAACGGCGGGAAAATTTTTGAAATATTAAAACGGCCGGAAAACTATGAGCGCGATATGTTCGAAAAAATTGAAAAAAAATCGGTTCATACCGAATGCGAACTTTGGTATTATTTTATTTATATACACTATTATATATATATATATATATATATATATATATATATATATATATATATATATATATATATATATATATAAATCAATACAATTATTCTAATTTGCCATATATCAAAATAATAAAAAAAAGTATTTTTTTTTATTATTTATTATATAACTTTTACAGAATGCATAGTTTTAAAAAAAAATAGTATACCATTTTCAAACTGCCATTATAGACATTGTTATTTAGAACTTTTTAATAGGCAGTTATATTTTATGCGAGGTGAAAATGAACTCACTTTGTATAAGTGAAGTAATTTTCTTAATTAAAGTAGTTTTAATAGTTTAAACAATGTTAGTTTCGTTTAAAATGTAACAAAAAAAAATATATACGTTAATTTATTATATTCGGTTAAAATATAACGAAAAAAAAATGTCGATTTATTTATAATATTTAAAAATTTACAATATATAATATTATAATAAGCTAAACGTTTAGAAAAAAAAATGTCAAATGTCAACGACCTTTTCCGAAAAATATAGAAAAACTTGGTAAAAGTCGGAAAATTTCTTCGTCCTCATTTATTTAGTTCATACTATAATTCTTTATTAGAAACGAAACTGTGTCAAATAATATTTCTTAGAAATGATATTTATTAATGTCGCGTTTTATTACAATTATATTATTTCACTTTTTTTTCATAATTTATTACTCGCATAAAAACGATTATTTAATAATCTAATATTAATGAAAAAAAATATATATAGGACATTCAATTGAAATTAACAATAAAAACTGTTAAGAGATAAACGTTTTAAAATTAAAACACGTTATTAAATTTTATATTTATATATATATATATATATATATATTTTTTTTTTTTTTGAAGGGGATTTTTCGTCCAATTTTAGCATCGTTTTATGCGCTATTTAAAAATAATGTTAAAAAATTGTAAATTAAAGATAGGACTTTGTCGTGAGAGCGGAAAAAAGTTGCGATGTTTTTTAATAAGGATTTTCCAGGTTATTTTATATAAGGAAACGTTTTTCCCGTCTCGATTAAGCGAAGGCACGCGCCTTTTTTTAAATATTAAATACATTATATATATATATATATATATATATATATATATATATATATATATATATATATATATATATCAACGACAATGTTTAATTTTGAGCTCAAAATATCATAATTTTTCTATATATTGTATATACATGTATTATTTTAATTATTTAAAAGCTGCCTTAATTATCAGTTAAATCTAATGGTATGATATGAAGCTTAATTTAAATAATCTTGTTTAATTTTCTATTAAATTATAATAAAAAAACTAATTACATTCATTCAATATTATATTAAATGACATGTCTTTTGTATTATAATATATATACCATATATAAAAATAAAAAATAAAAAACCTTTCTAGATAATATTAATTTCGTACATATAAACAATAGTCTATTGAAATCGCCTTTTTTACTTTTATTATATAATTATAATCGTTTTCAAATTTTAATAAAAAGACAAAAGTATATATAATAGAAAAAGTACATACATAGAACGACGTAAAGAAAGATGAAATGAAAAGTCCTAAGCATACAACTTGAAAAAAAAAACCGTATTCGAATATAAAAATAAATTACGACATGTACTCTATTCTTGTTGTTTAAAGAGGTTTTTCAGAAAATATATTTTTAAATATACACACGTATTTCACAATAAAATATTATTCTTATTTAAAAAAAATCAGCGTTAAATTATTTTTTTTTATAATTATAATTAGTATAATATATATTTTGTATAGTTATAAAAATATATTTTCTATGAAATTCAACCAATTTCAGATCGGAAACGACGTGAAAACGAGTGATATTTTGATCCGCGAAGCTTTTCCGTTTCGATTTTTCCCGCACCGCATCACCTCTATATATAGCGCGTCTATTAATTAAGACGCGCTTTTCCCACCGCGGAAAATCCGCCGTGAAGAAATAACGTTTTGTACGTGTCCGAGTCGAAAGGCTTTTTGTGTTAGATTTTTTTTTGTTTTTCAAAAAGGCTTCGGTGTACGTGCGCTAAATTCGAACCGAAATCGGAAGGTAACAAACCGCCCTTATTCTCTTTGTAAGCTCGCCCGCCCTGTCCGCCTTTTGTAGAAGATTTATAAGTCGTGTATAAATACTTTTCGTTGGCGTCGATACGTAATAAATCACTGGAAAACTAGGATTCTGGCCTCCGCTTAAGCCTTTCATCAGTGTTGGAACTTTACGGTGTTTTCTCTTCAAATTGAACCGAAAGACCGACCGGATAACGACTCTTTTGAAAGCTCTCACAGTCAATAATCAACAATATATACAGATTATTATTATTTTATATATTTAGTTTTTCCGAGAATTTTCTATATATATATATATATATATATATATATATATATATATATCATATAAAAAAACCATCAAATATATAATAATCACATTTTTTTTAAATTTATAAATTATAATTAAATATGACATTATTTGACAGTCGTCTATATATAATATTAAATTTATCAATTTATTATAAACTGACAGTTAGTTGATGTAATTTCTATCGGTGAATTTAACGAGAGTATTTCAAATTTTAATTTACTTCAATTTTCCTATCATTTTCGACTAACGATGAATTCATATCAATCAAACGTGAATGGTTTATAATTAAAATATTATAATATTGAAAGTTAAGTAACGAGATCGTCGACACAATATGAATATATCAAAAAGTAATTAATAATATTCATAGTTGTTTTAATATAAAATATTATTTTTAAAATATATTAGAATTTTTTCTGCTGTTTATTTTTAATTAAAAATAATTTATATATTATATTAAAAATGTGAATTGTTTTATATGAATTATTCAACACGAAAACATTATTGAATTTATTGGTAGGTATATGAAATTATTAATTTTTGTTAATCTTCAATTTGATTCTTACGGATTTTAATTTCAATACTAAAGTTAATTATGAAAGCCAAAAATCACAATTTTGTTTTCAATACTTTAAAACTATTATATATAGAATAATTTTTTATCTCTTTTAATATGTGCAAATTCTATATAAATATTATTATTTAAAATTTAAATTTATAATAATTAATTATAAATTTTATCTATATATATATATATGTAAACTGTTTAATGAATGATAAAAACTCGATTAATTTAACTTTCAAATCTTTAGAACTAATTTTCAAAACATTTGAAATTAACTTTCAAAACATTTGAAATTAACTTTCAAAACCTTTGAATTTCATTTTCAAAATTTACAAAATATATTTTAATTTTAAATGTATTACATTTAAATACGTCTCAAAAAAAAAATAGACAAACTCGCACATACACACACATACTCGCGCGCGTGCAAAGATAGAAAGACGCGATCAAATTAACGAGTGGAAATTTAAAAGCGACTCTTTTAGGTGAAAATAATTAAAGTGCTCTCGTCTAGCACAAGACACTTTAAACTTATGACAGTTATAAAGCTTAATAGTACTCTGCTACAAGTCGAGCTTTATACGTGTACACTCATTGTAATGTCATTGTTTCGTAATACTTTAATACATGACGTTCGGTAAATTGTGTTTTAAGCTCGCATATTTTCAGCAATAATAGAAAAATTAATACTACTGTTGCACATATATATATTTATATATATATGAATATAAAAAAAATCAGATTAAGTAATATTGCACATTTTCATCGAAGTTAATTTCATTATATTTTCAAAGCTCTTGTGATTTCCCAGGAGGACGCTTTTCTTTAAGACGCTTTCAAAATGCGAACGTAATTATTTTTATTTTGATTGCATTTAATTATTTACGTGTTTTTTTTTGCTTGAGAGAAATTAACTTATTGCGACGCGAATTGTAATTAAAGTGGAAAATATTCAAACGCTTTTCAAAGCTCGCAAATTCAATATGGATTTTGCAGAGTGGTGTTTATTTTTATGTACAATTTTATGAGAGATGGATGCGTGTGTCAAACGATTTTGATTGATTATTTAATATCCGTTCAAAATTATCAATTTTTTATATTAAAAATTCCAGTGGCGTACGGATATTTTACATATTATTAAATTGAAAATAAATTATATAATTTATTAAATTTTAATATAAAACGGATCGTCATTATTTACAAAAGCGTTACATTTATATTTATGTAAATAAAAATCAACATCGGTGATAATAAGAGTATATTGACTTTGTCAGATATTAAAGGCATAAAATTTTTCAATATTCAAGGGAGAAAGAGGATTTTTTAGGACGTCATAAAATTTACGTATCATCCCAAAAAATCCTATTGCGATCTCTTTTCTATTTTCATATACATTTTCATTATTTCGAATATAAATATTTACGATATATATATATATATATATATATATATATATATATATATATATATATATATATATATATATATATATATATATATATATAATATTATATGACTTTTTTAATAAAAAAAAATATATTAAATATTTTTTTCATATATTTATTTTAATATTTCATCATTAATTAATATATACTTTTTTAATATTCTGTCATGTATATCATTAATTTATTATTTTTTTTATTTTCAGGTAAACAGAGTTTTCTATCTATATAAGATATCTTATATAAGCAGTGGTAAGTTTTTAATAAAAATATTATTAAATTTTTTAATATATAACCTTAATTTGATATATATTTGTAAAAATATTTTTACATTAATGCTATAAGAAAATTCATGCTGAAAATGCATACAGTAAATATTGTAAAATTTATATTTATGATACCTTTGTGGTAATGCAGTTGTTCGCATATTTACATATAGTAGTAGGTCACGGTTCCATTCTTTTATATTATGTAAATATTTCATTTCTCTATTGTGATATATTATTTTATTTAAAATATTATATAAAAATAAAATACACTATATAATAGACGATAATTTGAAAAATCTTTTAATAATTTAATCGGATAAATAAATATTATATATATATATATATATTAATTTAAATATATGCGGAGACATTTATATGTATAATGAAATATATTTACGATAACAAATCGTAAGGAACGTGCACATTAAACTCACCGGTTGCACATATTTATTTATCGCACGATTCAACAATCGAGGTCGAAACAATACGCGCCGTAAAACAAAAAAGAAATATATATATACAAAAAAATAAAATAAAAAACGAACCCCCTTTTTTATGTTTAGGGGTAGAAACCGTTTTTTTTCTGTAATCTTGTTAGAGACGCAGATCGCGAATTAATATCGGGTTTTTCACTTCGCTGAAGATATTTTCCGACGCGTGATTCGCCTACGCGATCGTTTTCGTGGGAAAAAGGGGACCTCAGCGGTCGGTTTTTCCGGACGTCGGATCCGGCTTTTCATTTTTTTCCCCTATTCCTTTATTTTGCCGCCGCCATTGTCGCGATGCCGACGTCTCAATAGGCTCGATTTTTATTTTTTTTTCTCTCTCTCTGTCTTCCCTTATTTTACAAAATCGGGCGTGTCTGGCGGCGAAAGCTCGGCGAAAGCTCCGCGCGATCTCTTCCGCGAAACATTTTTCTATCGTTTTTCCGCTTTGTGTGCTTTTGAAATAAAATAAACAAAACACGCGCCCCGGAAATTCGATTCGAACGAATTAAAAGACAATGGAAACGTTGACGAATCGTTGATCAAAGTGGTCGATAAAAATATATTATTGACATTGGAGAGTATTACTTATTTTTTTTATTTTCATTTCCATTGAAAAAATATTTTCACAAAAGACATTTTGATACATATGAAATTGATTTTGTTCTTAATAAAAAAAAAAGATATCTTTGATGTTATAATAATATACTTATTCTTACTTTTTTTTTAGCACTCTAATAGTTTTTCGTATTCGTTTATTAATTTTATAAACGTTCATCTTTAATTTTATGAAAAATATTAAAAAAATATATATATAATAAAGCAAAATTGTGAATAAGAGGTTTAAATTGATAGATAAAAACGAATTCTAAGTTCAAAAATATTTTTTATATGATTAGATATTTGTTCGTCAATTTTAAATTATTATATTTATATTTTCATAATAAAATAAACAATATTTAACATTTCATACATTTTAATAATTAATTTAAGTAAATTAACAATATTTTTTTAAATATAATAATACATCCAGATTTATAAAAATAAATAAATTATAATAATTTTTAATTTATGAAAAATATTTAAAATTTTTATTTCAATGTTCATATTTTTTTTACGCTGAAAATTTATGGTTTCAATTTATTAATTAATAGAACTTCATTTTGTTTTATAATTATTTAATTTTTATTTAATATATATATATATATATATATATATATATATATATATATATATATATACCATATATATATAATTTATATTCACTGATAAAAAATTCATTCATATATAATTGTAATAAAATTTTCAATACTTTATATTAATTTATATAATATATAAAATATTAACGAATTTGTAATTAAATATTTTAAACTTACGATTCGCAATAAAAATTTTGTTTTTCTTTTTATATAAAACGACATATCATACTAAAAACGGAAAGAAAACATTATATATATATGTATGTATGTGTGTGTGTATGTGTGTGTGTGTGTGTGTGTATGGAAAAACAAAGAGCAAAATTAAGGAAAACTGGATCTTCACCAAGCTAAATTATGCTCGCCGAGAGTGCTAAAGTTTCACAGCATCCCTAAAGCGACGGCAATCTCATCGATCAAACACCCCCTAACCTGGTACACTTTTCCTGTGGGTGGAAAACGCGAGGCGTCGGCCTCGCCTATTAAAAGGTAAACACCGTTTTATTAAAATTTTACCGAGTGCTCTCGCGCAACCTTACGGCGAAAAATTTTTGAATTTTTTTTTTTTGGATCGCCGTCGACGCACGGCTTTTCCACCTTTAAAATTTTCAAAATGGACCCGCGCTATTTATTCGCGCTCGCACCCTCGAAGCCTTTAGCGTTTAATATTTTTTTTTTCACTCACCCGCACCCCGGTAAAATATCCATTTTCCGCGTGAAAAGGTGGAATCGCGGTCGAAATTAAGATTTTCCACATTTTCACCGGCGTCAAGAACGATTTGCTTTGAATTTCTCTTACATATATGAGCGTCATAAATTATTATATTATATTTTAACTTTGAAATTTTACATAAAATATGATATAGAGTGAAGCCTTTGAGAAATTATACGAATTAATTCTCAAACTAATAAATTTTTGATACTTTATTAACGATATGTACGAAAATAAAATAAACCAAATTTACTACAATTTATATTACTATGACTATTCAAATTTATTATAAATCATGTTCTTATCAAAATATACAAATTTCAAGTATCAAATTAAAGAAATTCATTATAAAAAAGAAAACATTTAATTTCATTTAGAATTTTATAAAATAAGAGCAATATTTATTTTACGTGACATTTCAGAGTAATTTTATAAAAAAAACATGTCTAAATAAAATTTAATACTTTAAAAATTAATAATCTCTAGAAATGCATTATCTTTTATTAAAAAAAAAACATAACGCGTTTAAAGTCAATTTTAATTAAATTAAAAGTTAGTATAAATATAAACGGTTTTCATTATTATTTTTTCTTTTTACGAACAAAAATAAATATTTTCATTATATATAATTTTGCCTTTTAAAAGTTCTTATAAATATTAAAAAAAATATGATATTGTAATACAATAAACTTTATTCTCTAATTTAATTTTATTATAAATTATTTTAACACGATTTGAATGTATGAATTAATAATATTATATAATAAAAATTATAGTAGAATAGAATAAATTGCATAAAATATTAACTCAAAGTAGATAAATCAAAAATTTAAAGTACTGAAAATTGAATTTATATTCGTGATATATCATTTTTACCTTTTTTTTCGACGCATTTATATCCATTGTGCTATTATAGTGAAACATCGAAATATATTTATATATATATATATATATATATATATATATATATATATGGAATCGAATTGTGAAATGATATATAACCGATTCGATTAAACGGCGATTCTAATCACACATAATAATCTCTCAAAGTGATCGTTAATATTTATGCAAATTAAATTTTATCGATTTGCGCCCGTCATTCGAAATAACGACAATTAATTCGACGTGTGCTCGTTTAATTTTCGCAATCTATATAATAAATTACAAATCAATCGTGATGAAGACAAAAAAATCACGATTTGTATTTATTTATTTATTATACAACCAATTTTTAATTTAGAAAAAAAAACATTTTTTTTCTTTTTATTTTCGATAAGATGAATATCGTCTTTGGTGTGACTGAAGCTTTGTTTCCTAGTTTTCATCTTAAAATATAAAAAAATGGCTCATGAAAGTGGTATATATATATATATATATATATATATATATATATATTTTAAAGAAAATGGTGACGTATATTAGCCTTTTGTTTCTCGATGGAAAAAGAAGCTTTTATTTTTACACTAGACCGAGATTTGATCTTAAGCTTTTCGAATGTGTTCGTAGCATAAATCAGAATTATGGAGTCGGTGAGCTTTTTTTTTGTTGCCGTTGCCGTTGTTGGTATTTTTTCAAAACAAACTTCGTTTTAAGCTTATATTTTTGTATGATTATAAGTAAAAATTTTATTATTTTCAATTTTTATTAATTTTATTCGACAAATATTAAACGTTTTTTTTTCTATTGCAATTTTAATAATGTCAATATGAACTTTTTGAATTTTAGCCTTTTTTATTAGTGAAAATATATTAAAATGAAAATTTTATTTTACCACTACACTATTGTCGATGTTCGATACTATATTTAAAAATAAATTATTAGCTCAAAAACCTTTTCAGGACTCGGGTTTATCGCTAGAATTTTAGGATACTGATTTATATTTTAAAGGATCGTGTCACCAAATTTCCACTACACCTTCATATATTATTTTTAACCATATTTCAAATTAAAATTTATATATATATATATATATATATATATATATAAACATAATTATTATATTAAAAATATTTTTTTCGAATTTTAATAATATATATGTATATTTAGAGGAAATTTTGAGAATGTCAAACATATTCGAGTTTTGACTGCATCTTAATTCGCTTAATATGGCGCTAAAATTTAAACTGTTTATGGAAACTGCGATGATGTCGTAAATGTATCTATTTACATACGGAATGAACAGTATTATGTGTGTGTGTGTGTGTGAATGTATGTATGTGACCATATTAGAATCTGCATATATTCATACTGTGAATTAAACAACATTGTTATAGGTAAACAGTCAGTATTTGATTGTTAAAGCTCAAACACGGTTAAAATCGGTTTAATCTTTAACCGTAATCCTCTTATTAATTATATATATATATATATATATATATATATATATATATATATATATATATATATATATATATATATATATATATATATATATTAGAAGAATGATAATATATGTTATATAATAATAAATGTACTGTTAATAATCGGTTATATTATTTTTTTTAATTTATAATATAATTATTATTAATTTAAATTAAATATTAGAAATATAACTACATGTGAAACACTTCAAAAAGATATAATATATATTTGAAAGTTGGGCCTAAAAAGTTAGCAAGTTTTACTTTGTAAAAAAAATTCAATCAGCACTTAGAATCTAAAAAGAGAAGCCTTGACCTCGATAAGAATATTACACTGATTAATTTTAATTAATACTCTCTTAATTAGCTTTTAGTGATCATCATATATTCTATGTGAAAACTTTAAATCCATATTTCGCTAGTTTATTCCATAATATTTTTTTTTAAATGTAAAAAAAAATATTATATTATATTAATATAAATTTGAATTGCAAATATTTGATCTTATATAAATTAACATTTTTATCATATAAAATGGTATCGAATATATATTTAATATATATATTTTTTTTCATTTATATTTTGTATATTATATTTATATATATATATATATATATATATATATATATATATATATATATATATATATATATATATATATATATATATATATATATATATAACAAAATCTCAACGTCTATTTCGTACTATTTTATATGAAAAATCTTTAAAACATTTTTCCACGAAAAACACATGTTACATGTAAAATTGTTTATGCTGTACTAATATTTATTATTTACTCGAACACATCGTCAAAATTTCACGACGCAAAACCGAGATCCGGAAAAAAGTTCGGCCGCCTTTGAAAGCTCATCGGAAAAACATATATTTATATAAATATATTTTTTTTCCCTTTTGCACACTGAAAACGAAAAAAAATATATATATATTATATATATGTATAACGATGTATAAAATTTGTCACAAAGGAAACGAGAGCGTGGACGAAGAATAAGACTCTATAAATAAAATGTTCGCATTTAAAAATTAACGTGGTCGAAAGGCTGGGACGCTAACAGGGACAATGTAGTCCTCTCTCGTTCGACACGGGCTTTGTTTTCACAGAATATTCTATTGAATTAATGATAGTTTATCGGTCGAGTCCCGTCTCCTGGGGGGTTAAAGACAGGAGTTCAATTACATTCAGGGGATGTTTTCTCATTGTATGGCATAGGGGGTCGGTCGGCGTAATAATAATATTAATTGTTAATAATAATATTGAAGCACTCGAAATACACGTGCGGCACCGTTTCAATCAATTAACGCTGAAAGCTTATGCGTTAGTCTTGTCATTGTGGAACAATTAAAACGCGGTCGATTTACGAGCTTTACTCAAAAGTCCCACGACGTTTCCATGACAAAAGGATTCGATTTTACCGCATAATAATATATCCAATTCGAAATGTATTCGGGGTCAATGTATGAAATGTCACGACGATTTCGAAGACAATATTTAATAATATTCAACATACAAAGAAAGAGCTTTCGTCATATTTTCGCATATGAAATGAGATGCACACAATGCAATATCATATTTAAAAAAAAAAAAGTGTGAATAATATTCGCACTATTTATATTTCAATTTGTATAAGTGATTTTAACTAACAGCGGTACTTAACCTAAGGTTCGCAGACTCCCGCGGGTCTTGATGTCTTTACTATATCGTACATGTGTCTAATTTAATTTTAAAAGGGATCCGAGTTCAAATTAACAAACACTTAAAGGAACTGCGACTAATTAGCACGAATATACGATATATAGAATTTATTTTAATTTAGCGGCAAAACGCAATTTTCAATATAAAATAAAATTTTTTGTTTACTTTGATTATTTAGATAATCGTGCACAAGTCGATATTGGAGTTGGATTTAGACGATAATGCGACGATCGTTTGGAGTCGAATGTGGCGGTTTAAATTGGATACGTATTTATCGGCGATGATCTGGTCGCTTCTTAATTAAATTGGTTCCGATTTTAACCCTTATATAACCGATATAACTTTAGCGATTTGTTCATGTGTTCACGTTAAATGCATGTCAATGCGAATGCAAACTCGTGTCTTATTAAACCAACCTTACTATATATATATATATATATATATATATATATATATATATATATATATATATATATATATATATATATATATATATATATATTATAAAATTTATATACAAGTGATAAAATTTAATCGAATAATTGTATGATAAAATATTATTAAATTATAATATTTCCTTTTGGTAATAATAATTTAATTAAAAACACATTTAATAGTTATAACGTCGGCGTTATGATTTTGAGTCGTGTCATAAATACGATATGCTCGGACGTGTATATATATATATATATATATATATAAATAAAAGGGTGACCAAACGACCCAAATTATAAGGGACAATCCCAAATTCATCATCCCTTATTACAAAAGCGTCCTGAATTTTTTCCTTTTCCCTTTTTACACACGCGTTGCCGACATTAATTTATGAAAATTTGATGTATATATTTAGACTTATGGCCTTTAGAATATTAAAAAAAAAAACATTTGAATTTTGACTAATATAATTATGTGATAGAAAAAATATCATAATAATTTTGTTTTATGCGTTAAATGTTTATATAAATGTTGAAAATAAAACATTTTTCATTTTAATATATAAAATTATATTCCAATTGATTTTATACCTTACAGACTATAATATTTCAAAGACAAAAAAAATAAAATGTATATAAATCTATTGATAATGATAATTACAAAAAAAAACGACAATATTCGTTGAATATAAATGGCATATCTTGTAATTTGCAAACGTCGAATCGGTATTCAATTTTCTTATTATTTTTTTTTTTAATGAAAATCGTGTTCTAGGCAAAATTTATCGTCGAAAAATCGCGTTTTACGTGTCTTTAAAATGAACAAAAAAAAAAAAAGAAAATAAATTAAAAATCGGCTATAAATTATGTAATAAATCATTTGATTTTCGCTCTTTTGATTCGATATTTATGAGACCGATTTTCACGCAAATGTCGTAAGAAATGCGACACTTCGGAAAAATTTAATTAAAACGTCCGAAATGTCGTCTTTCGTTATGAAAAAGTTTTCATTCAAAATCATAAAATTTTTCACGTTCATATCTAAGGAAATATCTCGATTTAAATATGTGTTAAATAGTGAATGAAAATTGTACGAAAATATTTTCCATACAAAATTATATAAATAATATTAAATATTGATGCTTTTATTATTATCGCTATTAAAATTGCGGTTAACAAAATTTACCAATATTATAATTGATATTATCGATTGTTAATTAATTATTATATTGAATGCGGTTATTATTTTTTTTTATTAATTTAGAAAAATTTTTAATTAAAAATAAATAAATTAGTATAGAAGACGATTTTTTACTTCATATTCACCTTTACATATAATTTTTATTTTTATTATCAGAATCAATATATTGATATTTAAAATATAAGTTTTGAACGATATAATTTTGATTAAATTGATATTGTTTTAATATAATGTATTTAAATATAATATATATATATATATATGTATTTTTTTTAAACCAGTGATTGATGATTGGTACAAAAATACAAGATGGACACATTAATTTCAACGCTTGAAAGTATTGAGAAGGATCGATTTTCGATTCTTTCACTTTTTTTTCCTTTCATTCTATTTTTTTCCTCTCGGCCTCATATTCTCGACTATTTTTTCTTTTCTCTCCGCGTATTTTTCTTTCGAAAGGCGACGACGAATCGTCGACAAAGAGGATCTTTCCTGGGCGATTAAAGAAGAAAAGTTTTCATTTCAGAAGCTCGCCAACATTATTTCGATTTATAGGGAAGCCGGATAAAAATAAACGAGCTCTCTTTCTCTCTCTCTTAAAAGATAGAAAAAAAACGGTGCAAAAAAGAAATAGGAAAAATAGAACATCTTTCGATTTCGATTCGAGCTTAATGTCGGATGCCAAAGGGCACACGTGTTAAGAAAAGTGTCACGGATGAAGTGCTGTCCGAAAACATTGAATATATATATATATATATATATATATATATATATATATATATATATATATATATATATATATATATAACATTATTATTATGGAAATTTATATTTTATTTAATTTATATAAAATTTTATACTATATTTTTGACTAGAAATATATGATTTAATTATTTTTTTTATAGCGGTCCTTGATAAATCGTCGTTCGATAAAAATCCGGATTTTCCGACTTCCGTTTCTTTATTAGATATCATCGTCGAATATCACAATTTAAATTATGTTGTTAATTTTATTCGTCGTTTCAAAACGGCGACTTTCGCTTATTATTCAAAGCGTAAAATTGCGTTTTGGCCGAAAGCCGCATAATAACGATTTGAATTTTGAGTAGTTTCAGTCTCATAATATATATGTATATATATATATATATATATATATATATATATATATATATATATATATATATATATATATATATATGTATATAAGCGAGTGTGTTTTAAGCTTAATTTGTATGTAGTGAGAGTCTAATTTACATTTTTTGCTATAATATATATATATATATATATGTGTGTGTGTGTGTGAGCGTATAGGTTTTTCGTTAATTAAGTAACGTGGAAAATTTTTAATGTCGTATAAACCGACGTATTTTCCAAAATAATTTGTTGTTTTATAATCGAAAAAGTTTTCCAGCGAAGGCGATTTATAATGAGACGTATAATTTTGTATAAATCAGCTCATCGTGATATATAATAAATATATAAGAAAAGTTATGAAAAATATTATCACATTGCACATTCTCTTGAATAACATCATAATTAAATATATATATATATATATATATATATATATATATATATATATATATATATATATATATATATATATATATATTTATTATATATATACAAAAAAAAATTAAATGATATTTGTATTTATTAATGTTCAGTTCTTATTTGTATTTTCAATTCTAAAAATAAACATACCATATATATATTAGTTGATTGAATTCTTGTATTCCATATTCAGGATTTGAATCTAGAGATATCATTTGCATTTTAGATTTTATTTAGAAAAGATATCTATTCACTTGAAAACTATCTAAAATTGCAATATCGAGCATTCGATTTTACTAGAAAGCTTATCATCATCGAGAATCTCAGAATTGAGATCTAAATCCTTATATCGCATATTGATTTATTTTTAAATTAATATAAAATGAATAATAATTTCAATATTTTTTGTACATCAAATATTCAACAATACATTAAATGAATCGATGCAAAAATTACGTTTAAAAAATCACAGAATTATATCAAATCAAAAAATAATATATTACTATAGTTTACTATTAGAAAATATAATATTAATATATCGTTTATAAAATTTCAAAAGAATTGTATTTAAATTATTATGATTTTAATATATATATATATATATATATATATATATATATATATATATATATATATATATATATATATATATATATATATATATATATATTAAAAAAATATTACATAATAATCTGAAGCGTTCTCATATCACTAGTCGTATTCCGAGGAATAATATTTATTACGCTTGTCATTTTAATGAGAATCCTTTTGTGCAGAATCTTTTGTGTATTTAGATATTTTCAATCGCACACAAAAACGAAGGATCAAGTTTCCATTCGAAGAATTGCCCTCGGTCATATTGCGAAAAGCATATTTTATATCAAATAGACGATTGAATAATCGTCTAAGGGTTGCGTGTATCAAACGCAACATTACATCTATTATACGCATGTAAACTCTGCTAAAAGCGAACCGATTACGAATTATTATTATTATTATATATTTTTTAGATATTATATATATATATATATATATATATATATATATATATATATATATATATATATATATATATATATATATATATATTAAATGTATTACATCGTTAAATAATATGAATATTTATGATTTATATATGATATTGAATTTGAGTATGTTCGTTATACTATACATTTAAAATGTTAAAAATTAAAGAATATTATATAATTATTTTTGAATGTGAATAATATCAAAAAAAAAATATTATAATATTTTTAAAGTATTTCAATTTAAATATTTTTTTTTAATTTATAAATAAGAAATATGAAAATCATATGGGGTTGAATCTGGTAAATATGGCGGTTGTCTTCATAAACTATAATGCGTCTAAAATTATTAAAAAAAAAAATAAACATTTAAAAATCTTAAAATCAATATATATGTGTATATATATATATATATGAATTAAAGAGTTGCATTATCAATTTTTTCAATTAATTTTAAATCAAAGTTAAAAAGTTTGAAAACTGCCGATTTATCCGTTTGCACATTTTAATATATTGTATTATATAATATCATTACATAAATCTCATCAATTACATATTAAATTTTATCCAGGAACATTTCAAACACAGACTTACACTCTGTAACATAATTCGCTACAAATTTAATCCGGTCGAAAATTTCGCCCTATCCTCCTGCCTGCCCCCTCCTTCCCCCCCCTCTTCGCCCTACCACCACCTTACATTTTAACGACATTTATATTATATTAATTTTCGCGTATCCTTTTAATTTGGCCGTTTTATATTATATGACCGCCCCCCCCCCTCGGTAATTTACCTTGTTCGACCCCCCCCCCAAAAATGCGGTTACTTTAAAATATTATGGAACTATTATACATTTCGCATAAAGAACATAAGAACGTTATGTATCGCCGTCGTTTGAATATTAATATTATAATATAAACCGGGATTAGGGAACATTCGATAATCCGTTCGCAGAATCTGGGAACGGTTAGATTATAATAATTTGATAGGTGAATTTATGTCGTTAATTTGTAGTTTGTGCGTACGACTAGCCGCCTCTACGACTTCAGATAATGCGTAATACATCTAGTCAATGTTTAAATTTAATCCTTTATATATATATATATATATATATATATATATATATATATATATATATATATATATATATATATACAAATAAATAAAATTATCGATCGACAAAGGGTTATTATAATATGTTTTGAAATTAATTTGATATACACAGACTAACGATAAACATATTGGTTAACATTATGACGCCATCTGTTATTAATATTGGACAATATTCTTAAGTAATTTTAGTATAAAATTACAACAATAGACCTTTATATGATATCTAAATAATCAACAGATTAATAATTAAAGAAAAATATTTTAAGTATAAAAAATAATTTATTTCCTTATAAAAAAAATATTTATTATAAAAACAATTATTAATACACAGAAAATTTGTGTAATGCATTATTTTATAACAACAGATGGAGCTGCAACGTTATTCAGTATATAACGATATATATTATGATACTATTATAATAAAATACAAAACTTGAACGTCTCGAGATATTTTATGCTAATCAGTCTTGTTATTTTCCGGTCACACCTTTTACCGATACAAATTGCATAATAAAGCAATCAGTTTGGGTTTAACTAAAATGGCCGTTCACTTTGTACGACGTTTTGAAATACGTTCTAAGATAGTTGCATCGGATACGATACAACTATTAAATTGATATACACGTTTATATAAATTACATGTACAATTTCACGTTATATTAATCACGGGAATGCACCTGCAACTGTACAACTGCAGATGCTGTAGCAATCAAATTGCAGTAACTCTACAATAAATGAGGCGGGATTTTCTCGTATTCTTGTCTGGAAGCAAGGCAGCCAACAAATACAATTTTCAAAGTCGGAATGTTTGAGAAATTCTTTCATGATTTTTTTTCTATCAAATTTCATATATAAAATATTACTCTTATAACTGTATAATAAATTGAGTCAAAATCTGGCGAATTTGGAGGATGCTAATCATAAATACAAGAGTAATGAAAAATTTTGTAGTATCATTTTTTGAAACTCGCTCGTATCTGAAATATATAAAAAAATCTTAATTTTAATTATTAATCATTTGATCAATTTATATATTTAATAATATATTATATGTAAAAAAAAATAATAATATTAAAATTAATTTTTATTTTATTTAATAAAAAATAAAAATAAATAGATAATAAAAATAATATAAAATTTTAAAAATAATAAAAAAAAACAATTAATTTTAACCAATGACTACCTAAAAAGTACTTTGAACCGAATTTGGTCTTTTTTTTACACGAAAATAAAAAATTTGGGTTAAATAGCCGGAACTCGTTTTATGTCGGTTTTTAAGGAAGAAAAAAAATATTACGAGAGAAGTTCGTCTCGAAGAAGAGAAGTTCGAGACTGCTCTAATAAATATTCAGCGGGTTCGCCAAAAAAAAAAAAGAAAAAAAAAGAAAAAGGATGTTAAAAAAAATATGAGGTTTCAGGTCAATTCTTCGTCATTGAAGCCGTAGAATTCATTCATAGTTTTACAGTCGACATGTTCAAATCAGTTATATATAATAGAATAAAAAAGAAGAATTTTACAAGAATACTTTCTTATTTATTTTGACGGATATTATTTGTCGCGATTTTTCAGCGATTCAATTGCTGAAAAAAAAATATTTTAAAAACTGACAAAATATGATTCATTCATTATATAAATGATTAATAAATTTAAATTTTAATATAAAATATTGACGATAAACTCGTTTAAATGTAATATGAAAAAAAAAAGAATTCATATTGAAATTGAAATTTCATACGACGAGCTTAAAATTAATCCAATTCGTTTCATGGAGTAAATTTTGATTCATATTCATATATGGCATATAAATTTTAATCGTATTTAAAGCGATTTTTTTCCGTTTATTATTACCAAAAAAAAAATTAAAAAAAAAAAGAAAGAAAAGCTGGAAAAAGTCGGAAACGTTTTAACTTTGTCGTTTCCATTATCGCAGCGGTTCGAAAACAAAAGGATGAAATTTAAGATGACAAAACGGCTCGAGTTTTCACGAAAAACACGCAAAAAAAAATAAAATAAAATATTCGCCTTGATGAAGAGATGAAAGGGCGAATTAACGCGAGATTGTCTGAAATTTTGTTCATGTTTGACGATTTTTCAGTTCTTCGAATACGAAAAAAGGGTTGCTTTAAATATTCGTTAATTCAACGAAAAGATAATTTCAGATTACTGAAATCGTTCCGAAATATTGTTTAAATGTGAGATTTTTCTATTATATAAAATGATAAAAGAGTATATTTATTTATAATTAGTCGTATAAAAATTTATATCATCACTCTTTTAGATTGAAATCTGTTATCTAGTTTTCTAGAATAAATGTTAATTTTATATTTCGGATAAAATGATTGTTATTTTAATTGCAAACGTAGTTAGTATAAATGATTAATATATCGCAAAAATTTGAATCTAATTTGACAATTTTTTAATTCGTATTACATTACTTTGAAGTTTAATATATGAGATTAAAAAAATAATTAATTAATTTATATAATAATATTTATTATATAAATTATTTAAAATAGTCGGATTTAAATATACTGCTAGTGCAATTTTCGCGGAATGTTCTATAAACGAAATTAAAAATGCTTTTAAGCTCTATTTTTGCATGAAACCTATAATATTCAATTATAGAAACGATGACTTAACCGTTCGCTTTCCGAATTTTCCACTTAGATAGATCCCTAAACACTATTCGCTGAATCGTGACGCGAGTAAAGAAAAAAAAGCTTATTCTTTCAGACGATTCAGGTTCAATTTCACCCCCCGCACGGTAAAAGCTATATAATATATATATATATATATATATATATATATATATATATATATATATATATATATATATATATATATATATATATATATATATATATATATATATATATATATATATATGTATTATTCTCTTCTTACTTTTGTTTTCTTACTCGATTCATTCGAAGAAATAGAATCGAAGGAAGTAGATTCGATCTTTGGTTGACTTTTTTTCAATTTTAGTTTCCTCACTCGGCGATATTGTTCGAAGAAAACGACGACGCTAGGAGGAAAATATAAGTGGAAAAAAAAAAGAAAAACAAAGGTTTCGTGTCGGAGGCACGTAACGATGTTATCTCATTCCCGCGATGAAAAACCTCCCTCAGGAACATTAATTGTTTTAAATCGTTATTAAGTGGATATCTCCGAGTGTTTGGTTGTGATTCGTTTTAGTAAATCGAATATAATAATGAGACTTGTTTCATAATAATAGTGCTTTATATATGTATATTTTCATTGAAGCTTTTCCCGTTCACGAAGCTTTCTAATTGTTGTAATGAATCGGCGTCTCTTGATTATGATTGTAATTAATTAATTCTCGCATAAAAATAGATGATATATATATATATATATATATATATATATATATATATATATATATATATATATATATATATATATATATATATATATATATATATATATATAAATATATATAAAGAGTCGAATATTCAAATTTTAATATAAATATATTCCATAAATAAAATTCATAAATCACTAGTTTATCATTTTTTTTAGAATTTTTATAAATATATTAATTTTGTTCTTTTCATATTATTTGTCTTCTATATTTGCTGTTCATTTATATTAATTGTTTAATTTAATAATTTTAAACGATAAAATCAGAATTTTATTAATATAATATTTTAATATATTTCAATTATGTTATATATATTATATTTTTTAGACATCATTTTTTTTATCAAGTAAACGGTAAATATTTACATAATCGAAGAAAAGTTGTTTAACAAGGATAATTATCATATAAATTTTATTGCAATTATTGTTTTACGGTTGTTAATTTTTTTTATATGTATAATATTATATATAAAATTGATTTAATAAAGTGAATATGAAATTAATAATATAATATTATATATAATTAGATAAAAATATATAACTTCAAGGATGATTATGTAAAAATTGTATAACGAAAAATTATAAATGAGAACAAAATATTTATAGCAAAAAAAAATAAAATAATAAAAATAAAATTTGTTTACGACATCGTTTTCTTTTTAATTAATATCGAATAATGTAGGTCGCCTCTATTATATTACATTGAAATAAATAACGGCGAAATGATAATTTTTCCGTGGTGAAAATTTTTGTTTTTCGCCGATTCGTTAAATATCAATTTTCAGACGGTGCGTGAAAATGGCACGTATATCGTTTCAGCGTTTCGTCCTCCATTAATATGTATCGAATGGCAAAGGACACGGATAGTATTCCTCGTCCTGGAGGACACAAAGTGGAATTGGCGATGGCTTTTAGACCCCGTGGGAGATACGGGAATTTCATATTATAAATATATATATATATATATATATATATATATATATATATATATATATATATATATATATATATACGTTATATACTAAAATATATGAGTGGCAGAAGATGGGGTCCACTTTATTGGCTTGTCGTCGACAAACGAACAAGGGTTGCCACGAGAGTTTTGAAGGGTGTGTTTTCGATGGTTATGACCAAGATAGTTCATAAGGATTAAATAGAACGAAAATTCGACGATAAAAAATATCTTATGTAACCAATCTATTATATATTAAAAAAAATATTTTTTTTTAATACTATTATTCGTATTATATAAATCGTTTATACGATTAGATTTATTATATAAAATATGAATATATATATATATATATATATATATATATATATATATATATATATATATATATATATGTGTAAAATAATTTTGTTAATGTTATTTGTTTAACGTCGACTAAAATGTACTTTAATTCATAACAACGTTCAAATCTCAGTACTACTATAAAATATTACGTTTGAATGTTAAATTTTTAAATATATATTTCATCGATATGGATTGAATATTTGATCAGTAATCGATCAATTAAAAATGTCATATTTATAATAATAATAAAAAAAAAATATACATACATATATCGTATGACAAACGTTCGATTCGTCGGTTTGTATATATGTTTGCGCGTAATGCTTTCAGTTGTATATCAATATTGAATACTGAAAATACCACTATTCAATATCAAAATTGTCATTCGATATGCAAATAAATAATAATAATATATATTATATAAATAAATATAAATATATATATATATATATATATATATATATATATATATATATATATATATATAAGGCATATATTGTGTATGAATAAAAATGTTTTTATTGAATTTTCCGGTAATGCAATCCCTGGTGGTTACTGCGAGAAAATGGCAATGGGGGGGGAGTTGTGAAACAAAGAAAAATGAGGCTTTATGGATGGCGTCTAAAGCTTGATACGAGCTTTCAAGATTGCACGTGTCGTGAACGATTTTGACTCTTTATATATATACTTCACATACATTATGTTGAAATTTTATATAAATTTATAATTTAATATATATATATATATATATATATATATATATAGCAATTTTCACTAATTGAATTAAATTAATCTAGTAAAGTACAAAGATTCGAAGAATGAAAGTTTACTTTTTTTTTACTGCTTTGTTTTCGTTACAATTTTATTTTTCGGTACGCTTTTACATTTAGCATATTATCATTGTTTATCTATCGTATATACGGTGTCGGTTTAACCGGAACGAGAGATCGGTTTATGCGGTTTTTCCATATATTTCAACGGGCTGGGAGAGCGGGGGAGGGGGGGAGCAGGAAAAAAATTTAACTTTCATATAAATGCGGCAAATGTACAAAGGATATATATGCGTTTTATTTATATTTTTTTTTGTGATAAAATTTACATTCTATATGGATAGTCTTTGGTTATTGTTTATACTGATTGTGTGTGTGTAATATATATTTTCATTGTTGAATAATTGAATAAATCGTATCAATATTTTTATATGAAAATTATATAGATTTTCTTTGAAAAATTATGCATTATATTTTCATATATTATATTATATATATATATATATATATATATATATATATATATATATATATATATATATATACAATATATTAAATGAGTCATTAGCTTAACCGCAAGAGATGGTTCACGATTAAAAACCAATATAATCCGCTTTTCCGTTGTACACGGGGAACAAGTGTTCCATTTATAACGTCATAATAATACGATATTATATAACATTTCAATAAGCCGTTTCATTTATATTTATATTATATATATATATATATATATATATATATATATATATATATATATATATATATATATATCTTATTATTGCGACGTCGAGATGCGAAACGTTCGAAAAATAGCTACATTTCGCTTTTGTTATTATTATTTTTTTTTCACATTATCGTTATTATTATCATTTTCATTATCGCATTTATTATTTGTTCGATTTTATTTTCCGCAATTTTAACCCGGCGCGCTCGTATTTCATACAGTAAACTTTAATCTGCTAACTGTTGATTGTGCGAAGCTTTGCTGAATTTCCGCTGCTTTTGTAGCGAAATATCCTGAAGCGTAAAAAAAAGCTTTCATATATGGTATATATATATATATATATATATATATATTTTATGAACACTAATTTTCGTTTTATACAATATTTTTTCATATAATAATATACGCCAAATTGTTTTTTTTTTTATTATTAGATTAAATATAATATTCATTTCGTACAGTTTAAAAATTACTCGGCCGTGAATTTTATATTAAGTAGTTTGAATTTAAAATATAATCTACGTAAAAATATCAGTATTTTTTTAATAATATTCTACATTATTAATATTGATTTGAAAAAAAACGTATATTTAATTAAATTTAAATATAGAATAAATATTAATACGCTAATTTTATCTCATGAATCGCTCTTATATAAAAAAATAAGGTAGTTGATTACGTTTTCATAACGTAATTGAATTCGATCGTTTTTAAAGAAAATTTTCGACGATTTTGTTTGCGTTTTTTCTTTTTTTATTTATAATAATAATAATATAAAATATGCATAAGCAATGAATATTTTAACCGCGATTTAAAAGTTCATAACGAACTTTGAACGTGTTCTTAATTTGTTAAACGAGCTTTTGATACAGAATGAATTTTAAATCGGAGAAACAGATCTGCGCACGGTTTTATATTGTAAAACTTTTTCGAGACAAAAACGAAAATAATCAGACGTGATTCGATGACAAATATAATATTTTTTATAGGCTTAATTATATATATATATATATATATATATATATATATATATATATATATATATATATATATATATATATATATATATGTATATTTTTTTTTAATTATCTTCATCGGTCATAATATGAGATTATTTTTATCAAAATCGTTTTTATCGCGGATGCATCCTTTGTGTTCTGACTATATATTTTCTTTATGTTGGGATCGTGTTTATAGTCACCACTTCATTTCGATAGCAATTACACTTAAAGCATAATAATACACCCTAGCAATT
This sequence comes from Leptonema lineaticorne, assembly GCA_024500535.1. Lineage (NCBI taxonomy): Eukaryota > Metazoa > Arthropoda > Insecta > Trichoptera > Hydropsychidae > Leptonema > Leptonema lineaticorne. Next base: position 10,624,336 of record JANIJI010000001.1, read on the forward strand.
TAACTTAACGAAGTTTACGCGCTTCGTTATTAGAGGTGTTAAAACAAATAATGCAAAAATAACGAGAAAATGCTCCGTTCTCGTTTATATCTTCGGGTAAAAATGGTTCTTTTTAACGGGGGAAAAATGGGGGGGGGGTTGTAGAAAATGGCAAAAAAAAAATTATTGACTTCATTATGGAATAGGGGGGGAGGGAGGGTGCTCGTTCTCGGAATTCGTTAAACAAAGATAACGGTAACTCGTCTTATGTATTAGTTTTGTACGTTATATTATTATTTTTTTTAACGATTCGTTTATTCTCGATATTTATTATAGTTTTCGACGTACAATTATGAAATAAAAATATTTAGTTTTTTAATATATTTTTTTTAATTTAAAACGTGCAGAGTATGGTCGTGATTTACTATGATATCAAGTTTTTATATTGTAAGGTGTGTATATATATATATATATATATATATATATATATATATATATATATATATATAATAATTGTGAAACGATACTGAAAATTTGCTGAAATGATGAAGTTCAATTATTCAATTTATATGAATTGTGTTGAAATATATATATATATATATATATATATATATATATATATATATATATATATATATATATATATATATATATATATATATATATATATAATATTTAAAAATTAATTAATGACGTTTTTTTATGATTTATGATGCTGATTCGACGATTTAATGCATTATTTTAATTTAAAATTTTAATATTACATATATTTTACTTGATAAAAATTCAATTTCAAACGATTTTCTGATTGAAATTAAAAATTCGTGTAATATTTTATCAAAATTAAAAAAAAGAAATATATTTTTAATATTAAAATAATTTTATCCATAAAATTTATATATTTATATCATAGATAAAAATACGTTTAACCTGTAAAAATGTGAAAAAAAATAATTTGAATTAAAAAATATCAATTTAAACTAAATTAAATATATTGTTCTACAGTATAAAATTCATTTATATATCGCATTGTAATATGAATAACATCACAATAAATAAATAAATAACCGACCGACAGCTTACAATTATCTTCATATAACATTTTATAACTCGTTCGGTTGTTAACGATCTTCAAAACGCACTCAAACCGGTCGTAATTATATCGCACTCCGCTACGAATAACGTCACAATTTCAAAATAAATATTCTAATTTTTATATGTGACGTTGTTAATATCGAAATATATAAGGTTTCGTATATGAAAAATGTAATTTTGCACCGATATATTATTATTATTTTTTATTTTCATTGCTTTGTGTGCAAGCTATCGATGTTGGCATCGTATTAAAATGGATTCTATGGGGTTGAATGATGGATGGTTGATTTTAAAATAGATATGAGTGCACATTTATCATATATCTATTAAAAATGATAGTATTTCACAGTTATATAGTGCTGAAAAAAAAAAATATATATATATATATGTGTGTGTGTATTAAAAAAAACTGAAATTTGAACCTTTGAATATTAAGATCATATTTTTTTTAATATAGAATAAATTTATTAATAATTTTTCGTGGTCGTTTAATGGTTAAAATGGAATCGAAGATTTATTGCGGTTAGTCGTACTGAAATATGAATGGAATTTGACTGGATTTTTATATTATATATATTCATAATATAAAATAGAATAAAATAAATTTAAATTATTAATCATCAAACCTTATAGATTTGAACCTTTTATTCGAATATTTGAAATTATATATTTTTTTAATAATTATTATTTTAAATATATAATAGATTTTTAAATTAGTATAAAGATAAAATTCATTTTTAAAGATGAAATTATTTTTTTTTAATATAGAATTAATATAATATATTGATAAAAGTAATATATTAACTCGTATAATAGATTTCTATTTATGGATTATAACATTATTTTTTTATTTAATTATTATTCTTCATCTATTTTATATATATATATATAGAATATATAAAAAATAAATTCGTTCAATTTGTTATAAATTTGAAATCATTATAAAGAATATATTTGAGGATAGAACATAGACTTGATGACTTGTCCTTGATCTTGATCTTGTCTTGATGAATAAAAAAAAATAAAATATTAATCAACAGATTTAACTATAACTCACTTATTGAGATGTGACATTATTTACTCCGTTGTGCGATACATTTTGATAAAAATTCGAAATACTGCAAACGTCCCGAAGTCCTTTCTCGGTCGTTAATTATATAGATTGTTATTTTTTTTTTATAAAAAGGTATAAAATTTTATTTTAGCAATACTTTTTGATATGTACAACATTATGTGATCCATTTTACTTGTTTCATATTTATATGAAAATAAATACGAAAAAATTCATATAAAATTGCAATTTTTATATGAAAACCATGATTCAGTACAAAATAATCGTCCTTTGGAGCATTAATTAATTCGAATAACCGTGGATCGATTGTGTACTAATTTTGTTCTACATAATAACACGAAGAACAATCAAAGCAGTTATTGATGTTGTGGATCTTAATATTGAGAAGGACCCAAACGAGTCCAATCCAATTGGTATGGTGCTCGACAATTTGAGCTGTGTCCATCCACTTTATGAAAGATTTAGGTTTGAAAACTTACCTCAAAGTTGAATTTCGTAATTTACCAGGATCAAAACAAAGTAGCTGGTAAAAGTGGACCTACGAATTGGCTGGAATATTATAAAGTTTATGGACTATATCACTTTTAAAGACAATATTTGTCGCTTTATCACTATATACTAGTGTGAGCAAAAAGTAAGGCGACGAGTAAATTGTATTTTTTTCCTAGATTGATATGAGTGTCTATAACGTTTGCCAAGCGTCTGTTTATCAAAAGGTTTAATTATCACCGAGTTACACGTGTTTTTACAACTCTTGGTTCCTTTATCGCGATAGTGCATCATGACCACCGCATTCGTCTGATTTGGCTCCGCGCGACTTCCGGCTATTCGGCAAACTCAAAATGCTCAAATTGCGGGGACGCCGTTTTGACACGATCGAGAAGATAAAAACCGAATGGAAGAAGATCTTGAAGGCTATATGCCGGAAAAAAACTATTCCGACTGTTTCGAGGACTGGACATAGCGTTGGCAAAAGTGTGTTTTATCGGACGGGGATTATTTTGAAAAGGATGAAATTGATTTTGAAAAATAAATAAAGAATTTACATTGTACAATATAAACAAATTCACTTTACTTTTTGATCAGTATTTTATATATATATATATATATATATATATATATATATATATATGATATATATATATATATATATTTATATATATATATATATATATATATATATATATATATATATATATATATATATATATATACTTAATTGCTGTAGAAAATGATCGAAAATTGGACATCCTATATAGACATCCTCTGAGCCAATCACAGTATCCAAATTATATATATATATATATATATATATTTATTTATTTATTTATTTATATACTTTCGACATAATTGCTTCGTTGATTTTTCATAAGGTTCCATCAGTCAGTTCATTTGTTTATCTGAATAGGAGAAAAAAAACCGTGCGGTGGTTCGTTTGAAGAGCGCGAAAGCCTTCGCACGAGTCGATCAGTGTACGGGGTTAATTCGCTTGCATTTGCGAACGTGTACGCGGCGCTTTATCTCCCCTGGTGTTGCCATGGTAACAGGTCCGGGCGAGCGCCGCGACGCCGAGCATTTTTCTTGAGGGCAGCGCGCGCATTCCTATACGTGTCAGAACTGGGACATTCCCCATTTTCATCCCTCTAACCTACCCGTATGCCCCGCACCTTTCATCCCCTCGACCCTCCATTATCTATCTAGTATCCTGCTGATATATAAAACAGGATACAATTGATACAATTGCAATTAAAATCGAGTGCGTCTCGATTATTCCGATTGTCCGTTATAGACATGTCCTTAACTTGCTATATTTACAAAATTGAAATCTGACATTATTATTATATATTATATATAAACTTGTAGAATGTGACCCATGATTATAATTTTGATAAGAAATAATACGTGGGTGTAGAAAATGATTCGTTTGTATAACGCGGATTATAGAATTTAATGATCATTAAAGAAAAATCTGATTATATTTATAATAAAATCTTTTAACAATATATAAATTAAAAATAAACTTAAAATTTTGTATTTAAAGTATTCAACATTAAACGATTAGTGTACCAAATTAAATTAACATGTTTGTAATTAAATTCCGTTCTTTATATATAATATTTTAAACAATTTGTACATCAATATTTATATAATTTAAAGTTTAACTTGTAAATACATTAATTTTTATTATATATAAAATCAATTATTTTCATTTTATTATATATTCTTATTTACACTTTTTCTTCCATTATTGCTCATGAAACAATGCTGATTTATTGGCTATAACAAGATATAATATAAAAACAACTTAAAAAGAAAAAGTATCTTCCGAAATACATTATTATTATTATAATAAAATAATATAGATATTCATCTAATAAATCACTATTAATATTCGTAATCATAAATATTTTTCATTTAATAAAGTTCAACTTTTATCGTAACGTTCGTCGCTAAAAATATTGATAGATCGTAAAATTGGAATTATGAAAGATTCATTGTATTATCAATCTTTCGGTTCTTTTTCCGTTTTCACTTGATGAATATGCCAATAAAATCTACTCCCTGCGCGATTTCCTCCGACAAATCGTTAAAGGAAAAGCCGGGAAAGCTGAGGAAACATTAATTTTTGTCCATTTTTTTTATACTACGCAATTTGATGCCATTTTGCAGAGTGATTTGCCGATCTCGTAAATTTACAGCGGCCATCTATATTTTATATTAATTCATATTGAAAACGATAGATATTTCTTTATTTAAGAAAAAAAAATATTAAGAAAATATCGCTTCAATCTATTTCTATTATACTTTTGATGATTTATGTAATAATATTTTAGAATAAAATTGAATCGAATGAAAATAAACTTTCATACATTTACAATATATAAGAATTATTGATGAAATTCAAAATGAATTTTAGTTTAATTAAATTAATATTTTACAATTCAATATAATTTTTTTTTAAATTAATTAATTTATCAAAAGTTATTAAAAAAAAGATGATGAATATATGATATATAAAAATATCAATTTATTTTTAATTGATTAAATTATCAATCAGAATATGAAGTTGAAATTATATCAAGCGATTTATTTTTATAAATTTCAATAGATAAAAAAATAAATTGTTCTATCAAATAGTTAGAATTATTATGTGATATATAATGAAAGATAATGACGATACGCGATCAAAATTACAAAAGTTTTTTTTTTATTATTTTTCGCCCAGCGTTCCCAGAGCGCCCTCTATTGTTAAAAATATTACACGACGAATACATCCATTATTGAGGTGTGGCACGTTTAGAATCACACTAACAGCAAAAGAGACGGTCATGAATTCGTTTACGACCATAACATTTCATAGATGTCACGTTTTACGATTTTGCCGCGGCATCGTAAAAAAAAAAAAAAAAGAAAACCAAAACGAAAAGAAAACCCACCACCTTTAAGGTTTCGGAAATAAACGAAAAGTAAAAAAAAAAAAAAAAAGTAACGAAACAACACACAATTTTCGCACCGCAACGGTCCACCGGTTCATTTTTTTCATCATATCGCATATATTTGTACTCATATATATACTCGTGAAAATTGCGGTCCATTAGTATTCCGCGCGCGAATCTCGGTCACAATTCAACTTTGCGCTCAAACGATCGCTAATGGAAGTTTATATTCTAATATTTTGGAAGACGACTCAGAAAAAACTATGGACGCAGTTTCGATTTGCATTGGAATCGAATCGATTCCACTTTTTGGCGGACGTCAAATTCAGTCATAAACCAATTTTGAACGGTGACACCGCTAGGAAATGGAAAACGCACACGAGCGAGGAAAAACTCGACTGACTGAGATAATTTTTTTTTCCATCTGAACGTACGTATTATTATAATTATTATTATTATATATTGAACTGTTTTTTGTAACATTTTGATCCTTATATATATATATATATATATATATATATATATATATATATAAATGTTTTTATATGTGACACTGCACGTATACCGGTGTGACTTTATAGGCTTTTTAAACCCTTAGTGTCCTTTAGCACTTTCTACCCTCTAAATTTTTTTTTTATATTTTTTTTCCACGGTAAACATGTGAATCTTTTTACTGCTATGAACACAAGAATTTAATATTATATTATATATCGTGGGTTACGTTTGATGTAATTCAGGGATAGCAAATCGGCGACATTAACATTATATAGTAACGAAAGGATAAGAGCATAATTTACTAAATCATCCCTTTTAAGGGACTAAGTTGTTTATATGTAAACTTTCTATATATTATATATACTGGAAAAAAAACAACATAATAAATATTTTTAAACAAAATTATAATCTACTATATATATATATATATATAAATAATAAAATAATTATATTATTTTAATAGAAATATTATACCAATCTGATATTATTTATCATAATAAATAAATATTTGTTACAAACAAGTAACAGGTTATATACAAATATTTATCAAAAACTATACACCAAAATTTATGCACTATGTAAATAAATTATTTACATAGTAATAATTGAATTATTCGTGTAAACTTCAAAATAATTGTTAATTCGTAAACAATATGCAAAATTTACGACTGCATTTTAAAAATCGTTTATCATTCATAAATTCACACTCAATCCAACGATGTATCAATATAAAACTATATAAATGTTTGCCGTAAATATAATAGATATGACAATTTGTCGTCTGATTAATCGTCGCGGCTTTAACTGTTGATCCTCAGTAAAAGGAGCGAAGTTAAACGATTAATCTAACGCTCGTATATCATACTTTAACTGTTTGAAAGTTAAGACTTAACTCGGCTGTATATCAACGCGGATCGGCGGCCAAATCGACACCATCAATACTGTGTCGAGATGTCCGAATCGGCCAAAAGTCGAGATAAATTCTCGGATATTCTGTAACAGGTCTACGGGGACCCGACCAGATATCGAATGGTATTTCGCGCACTGAGTTACGAACGTTACACGCGGTCCCAAATCGAAAGTTATCGTCTTCATGTGCACCAAGATAGTATTAATCGTCTATCAAAACATTTCAGATATCCCCGTATATAATAGACACTTTCTCTTTACGATGACGCACTAAGAACAAAAAAAATATATATAAAAAAGAATAAGAAAATAGTAGTTGAAAAACTCGGTCCCAAAAAAAAAAAAAAAAAAAAAAAAACTTTAACCCCGAAGCGAATTTTAAGTCGAATTTATGCCGGCGCACACCATCTATAAAGGTCCCTTTTTTTATTTTATTGCCGGGACACAATTGGAAAATCTCTGTGTGTATATTTTCAATAAATTTTTCCGGTGAAAACGGGCGTCGCACTCTACGATCCGGGATCACGCAGTACGGAATTGCAAATATGAAAATTGGGAATATTTAAACGGTCCCAATAATACGAATTTTATATATCCAATAGGCGATGAGAAAAAAAAATCTCTTTTTTAAAATATAAACGTAATATAGTTTTCATTTTGATTATAAAAAAAAAATAATACTTTTATCGTATACGACTATAATAAAAGTTTTGAAATTGAATTTTGAAATCAAAATACACATTTTGAAATCAAAATTCACATTTTGAAATCAAAATTCACATTTTGAATTTTACTATAAATATTGATACTAAGTAGTTTAAATTTTGACTTATGAATATTTCAATGGACAATGGATAATATAATTTTATATTTGAACATAATAATACATTTAAAAATATCAAGATAATATTATATAATCATTTATGTATTTTGAATTTAAATATATTTGTTTTATAAAATGAAACATATATATATATATATATATATATATATATATATATATATATATATATATATACTATATATGAGTTATTTTTGAATTACATTAATTTATTAGCCTGAATAAATATTTTGTTATATTCTCTTGCAATTTTGAAATAATTCTCTTTACCGTATCCATTACGCTCTTCTATGATTTTTAGACGTAAATAAAACGGAGCGAAATTGTTGAATTTGCCTTTTATCTCTGAAACGGTGCCGTAGAGTTGAAAGGGTTTAACTCTTTTGACGCGCTATATTTTTTAATGCAGTTTTCGTTCGGGTTTATATTTACAGCACAGTATTTAACGAGCGCTTGTATGTTTTGAGTCACACGAAACATTTGAGATACTTTGTTATTATGAATCGCTACTGAAAATTGAACGAAAATTATGTAACGTACATACATACACACATATACTGAAAATATTAAGACGTTTTCAGAGTTTGAAACGATAAGCTCGTACTAAAATTCGATTATTGTAATAAATATTTATTATTAAACGTACAAATAAATTAAATATGTTTTGATACAATTACTGTTTAATAATGTTTTACAATTACAATTATTGTTTAAAATCAAATTCAGCAGTTTAAAATGTCAATTTGTCAATTTGAAAGTCAAATTCAACGGTTTAAAAATCAGATTCAAATGATCAATCTGTACTCGACTGTTAACAAGTTCAATTTGAAAGTATATAATTTTTTTAAATTTATTTTTTTATATATTAAATTAAAATAAAACATATTTATTCGAAAAATAATTTCAAAATATTACATAATATTATTTTAACAGCTCTTCTCAATCTGAATGTCTCGAATGAGATTCTTAATATCAAATTTTAATGCATTTAAATTGAATCAATATTTTTTATTGCATTTATATTTTTTTTATAAATATCGTACGATGACATCCTTTTAAAAATAACGTTTGATTTTAAACTCGAAATTCTATAGTGAATAAACATTTAATCGTCACACTATTGCCGATGTAATTAGACTATAAATCTATTACATAATATATGTATATATATATATATGGTATATATCAAACTATAATGATTCAGTATGATGTTTAAACGTGATCCGACGTTTCGAAATGAACGTGAATTAATAGCTTACATGCGGAAAATTGATAGGGCGCAATCAGTATACGGTACGACGGTGACCCCACTGTACTTATTAGCATCGCGACCCCAGATTAAATTGTTTATTTTCGAAACGGCGCTTAATTATGTTACATTTTCGATAATGAAACGTTTTCGAGGTTTTGTTTACGCTATACAAACCAACACCGGTCCGAATACGGCGCAAAGTTGCGTCGAAATAATTAAGTGGCGAAGAAATTAATGGATTTTCCGAAAGTTTTCCGTTCGCGTCGTTTGTTTATATAATATTATATTAACATTGAAACCGACGTAAGTACGATATGAAACGTCGTTTTTCCGTTCATTTTTTTCTATCTCACACAAAATATATTTTAGACGATCGTTTGTATTATTTATTTTTTTTTTTTTTTCACATATAATATATACATATTTCTTTTTATTTGTCGTCGAAATAAGTCAAATTTACGATTATTACGCCGCGATAATTGGGTTCATTTTGCGTTCTTTACCGTTGCGAATTTTGATTTGTTAGATACGGGTCACAAACTGTGACCCATTTTTTGTAATATTTTTTTTTTTCGTTGTTGTTTTTGGCTCGTCGTCGTCGTGTTTTATTAGTGTTGAAACGTGCTCGGATAAAAGAAGGATAAAATATGAGAATTTTTCGCGATTTAATTGATACGACTTTGTAAACACGTAAATGTATTAAACGTGAAAATTGAATTGTCTCGTTTAATATCGTAATTATGACGATGTTGAAAAATGAACCTAAAAATATTGGATCATACTTAAATATATATATATATATATATATATATATATATATATATATATATATATATATATATATATATATATAATAAAATTATATGCGACGTGAAAAATCCTTGGGGATAAATAGGGTTTCTATTATAAAATTCTTCTTTGATAATAAAAATATTAATCTATATAATAAAATATAATATCATTTTCGCTAATAATACTAATTAAATAAATATTAATTCAATTTTTGTATTAAAAATGTCTATAATAATATATATAGATATGATTATTGAACTCTTTTATAATATAATAATTATTTTAATTTTTATAAATAAATGTATGATCAATTGCATTACCACAAGATATAATTATAATATTTTTTTATAATAAAATCACAATATATTTATGTAACATTTTATATAATACTTATTTTACATTTATGATTTGTAATCAAATTTATATCTGATTATAGAAGCATTTTAAGTACGATTTTTTTTAATTTATTATCAAATTGATATCACTAATGTAAATTTGTAATCAGTTTTTTCATCTTTTATATATATGTATATATATATATATATATATATATATATATATATATATATATATATATATACAATTTGTTTAATTTGATGTATTAAAATTAAAATTAATGTAAATAAATGAATACGAAATTTATAACAATTTATTTATATAATATATATTTAATTAGAATTCGAAAATATTTTTTTTATATATATAAAAAAAAATATTAATGTGACCGTGGCTTTATCCGAGCATTTATAGCTGAGCCTCGAGTCTCCGCAATAACTTCAATATTGCGAATTAATGTCGTCCGCCAAAAACTTATATATTAATTTATTGCGTCACTTGGTTCCGTTTGTCGATATTAATCCTCTCGTTGCCGTCGAAACTTGCGACTGGTACTTTTTGTTTGTTTTGTGTCCTTTCGTCGAAAATTTTGACCAATCTACCGTGGGGCCCACCCGGCTATCTGGAGCTTGAGGCTTCGCGCGTCGACTTTTCCCTTTGAGAAAAGCGGGAAAAAGGCCGAAAAGGCCCCGTTCGCTTTTCCCGTTTTGCGATCATTTGCGACGAATTAATTAATGCGACCGCGTTTCGTTGTAAATAAAATAAACTTTTTCCCAAGTTAAAACGCGGCGTAAGGGTTGGATAAAACGCGGAAAGGGGTCGCAAATATTTCGTATTGGCCTAAGGGTACAAATGACATGTTTTAGACACAACAAATTAAATAATGAGCTTTTCGGTGAACGCATATATATATATATATATATATATATATATATATATATATATATATATATATATATATATATATATATATATATATATATATATTCATAATTAATCTTTATATTTATTTTTGTTTCAGGTAATTGATTTTTTTTACTCGTCATATATGAATATTGATTTTCCAATTATGGTAAGAGAAATATTTTATAAATACAAATGCTTTAATAACTATCTGCATTCTTTTAATTTATTTTTTTCATAAAATTTATACTCCAAATATTATATTTAATTTCTTATAAAAACGTAAAAATATGAATTTACTTGATAAAAATCATTTATAATCGATTTAAATTTAGGATTATTTTTTATACCATTTGACAACAGCAGTGTAATAATATTTTATTGCACATAGAGATATCATATTTTTTTTTTCTGATAAAAAATTGAATTCAATATTGTAAATTATATGCAATATAATATATTTTAATAATGTTTATATTCTGTGAGTTACGTATATATTATTGCCATTTTGAAATGTCAGTATTCAAACTTATTTCTACTGTCGGGATTCTGACCGTCAAGATTTTGCTTCGCACTCGATTTTCATAAATACCTCGTCGAAATACAAAAGCCGAAAGTCATTTACCCGGAAATATTTCCCGGAAAAGGTTCTTTCAAGCCCTTCTGTATCTACGAATCCAGCCAGGTACCGACTATCATAAATAACGTCAAAAAATATTATTCCACGGATTCATTTTCGAATGCAAAAAAAAAAAAACGTCGAAAGAAAAAAAAATAGATAGAGAGAGAGAGAGAGAGAGCGGAAAAACTCTCCGTTTTTCGCGCTTTTCCGGCTTTTCCGGACCGTTTCGTCGATTCAACTTTCGATAATTACTTATTCAATGGAGTTTTTGACCTCTCTCACGGTGTGTGCTTTCATCGCACTCATTGTGCTTTTCCAATTCAACTTATTTTTCCGACCACCACTCACTCCCCCCCCATCCCCCCAAACTCCGCTACCCCCTTGCGACTTTTTTCGTTTATCTCGTGGAAAAAGTCGACGAGCTTTCGTCCGTTTCGAGGTTACTTTCGTTCGTAGTAAATAAATAATGCGGTAATTTCTTCGCGATGAATGTTTGATGCCGGGGTTAAAAAGGCTGACGTACTTTCGCAACATATCGATAAGGAGGCTTTTCTTTATCGGAAAACTCGATGATTTATTTAATGTATCAAATGTGGCGTACGATGTGTATTATCTAAATTTGAAATTAAATTAAAATTATAAAGAATTTTTTATGTAAATTTTTATCTAACAATTTATTCAAAATTTGATAAATTCATCAACAAAAAATCACTAGTTCGATCAAAATTTTTTTCATACTAATATTTTCATATCAAAATTATCATTCAATATTCAGTATAATGCTTGAAATTTTCTTAAAAAAAAATATACGAAACATCTATAAAAATATTATAATATAAATCAATATCAAATATTTACGAATAAAATTGCGATTTAATCCCGTTTTCTTAAAAACATCCGTGTTTTCCGTCGTAAACACAATTTATATAATTTTCAAAATAAAAGCGTACACATTTTAATATCGATAAATTGTATCAATTTCTGTTACAGACATTGATTTTAAATATGAAAAGCGAACGAATAAATAATTGTATTGTTGTTCGTTTGGCGTCTTGTTTTTAAAGTCGAATTAATTGAAAAATATGGTTTCAAGTTGAATTTTTTTTTCAATTTTATTGCAAAGGATAATATTGATTTTTTTATATCAGAATATATGAATATTTTATTTATTATTATAATCATAAAAAATCAGGAATCAAAAACAAAAAACTGGACGTACTACTGTGATCAAAAAGTAAGGTGAAATTGTCATTTAAAACTCCCGGGAATTAGAAAGGCAGGTAAATTGTATTTTTTTTCCTAGGTTGGTAGAACTGTCTATAATATTTGCCAAGCGTCTGTTTGTCAAAGGGTTTAATCATCTCCGAGTTACAAGCATTTTTACAACTCTTGGTTCCTTCGTCGACTCGTATCGTTTCACAACCATCGTATTCGCCCGATTTGACTCCGTGCGACTTTTGACTATTTAGAAAACTCAAAAAGCAAATGCGGGGACGCCGTTTTGACAGGATTGAGGTAATAAAAACCGAATCGAAGGAGATCTTGAAGACTATACTGGAAAAAGACTATTCCGACTGTTTTGAAGATTGGAAAAAGCGTTTAAAAAAGTACGTTTTATCGGACGGGGATTACTTTGATGGAATTAAAGTTAATTTGGAAAAGAATAAATAAATAATTTACATTTTATAAACAAATTCACCTTATTTTTTTTATCATAGTGTTATATAATTTTTTCTTTCATCGAGTTACACGCGTTTTTACAACTCTTGGTTCCTTCGTCAAGATAATGCACCACGTCATATACTGCATTGGTTCTTCGCGACTTTTTTGCCAAAAACTCGACTCATATCATTTCGCAACCGCCGTATTCGCCCAATTTGGCTCCGTGCGACTTCTGGTTATTCAGCATACTCAAAAGGCCAATGCGCGGACGCCATTGAGGAGATAAAAATCGAATCGAAGAGGATCTTGAAGGACATAACCGGATAAAGATTATTCTGACTGTTCGGATGTGCATGAAATTAATTTCGTAGAATAAATAAAGAATTTACATTATATAAACAAATTCACCTTACTTTTTGATCACAGTAGATGTTAGTACTATGAATTTTTCCAATTTTCACATACAATATATATATATATATATATATATATATATATATATATATATATATATATATATATATATATATATATATATATATATATTCACATACACATATAGATATAAAACGAAAGCGGTCAAATGAAATATGTGTTTTTGGCTCCGTTGCCTTTACAGTGGGTTATCGCGTCATAATAACGGTGATTTATGACGTAAAAGTGGTTCAACGCCGAACATTTGTCAGTTGTTGCCGTGGACACGGGGCATTTATTTCAACTTGTAGATTGTCTTTGTTTGAATTCGTAGACACGACTAGTCCCGTCCGATACATACGAGTACTAGTTAGTATCTTTTATAAATTATACGCGTATGTTTGTGCGTGCGTCACGAATTGTATGCATGTACACTGTTATATTAAATTATAGTGACGTTTGCTTTTTAAATGTGCTTCATTTTTTTTTTAATTAAAAAATCATTAAAATATATATATATATATATTAATTATAAAACTTTACGTGATTCTGATTAAATTATTATTGATGATCTTTTATATTCTCTAATTAATTTTAAAACTTTAGTAACATCATTATGAAGAATATTACAATAATCTAACTATACAAAATATATCACGAATATAACTAGTTAGAATTTTCAAACTTTCTCTATTGAATTGAAATATATACTTTGAGAAAACAGAAATATAAAATGACTAAGCATATTTTTATAAATATACATATATTATAAAAATATTATATTTTATAGATATTATTATGTAGATCGATGTAATATTATCACATAATAGGATATCGTTTTACTGATCTGATTAAAAATTATATATTATGAGGAAAATAAAGATATACTTTGTGAATCTATCATTTATTTAGAAATGTCTAGGGTAATATTTTATCATAACAATGCAAAACTACACATACAAGTTTAATCTATTGTCTATAAAGTATAAAATTATTTTAGTTTGTATTTATTGTATGACAAACAAAGATAGATTCGTTTATATATAATACAAAGAATTATAATGTTTACTAAAAATAATAAAATATTATTGAATATTTATTTAAATAAATAAATAGCTTTAATGGAATATAAAAAAATATACTTCTATATTCTGGATAATCCAAATAGTTAAATTTTAAATTGAACTATAATAGAGAAAAAGTCAAAATGGATAGTACAGAGTTATCATTGTCTTCGTACAAAGTCTTAAACCATAATTCATGACCATAACAATTTTGATAAAAGATAACGACTTTAAAAAAAGAAAAAGGAAGCACCTTAATATCCTGTTGGCTTTGTGAACATTTTCCAGTTCAGGAGTAGCGAACCGTTTTATACTGAATATTTCTTGAATATTTTTAAAACAACTGCCAGACGTTATAAGTTTATTTTTATAACAAAACTCGTAAGACTTTTTATGATAACTCAGAATCTTTATCATTGGTATTGTTAAATCTTAATTTTAAGATTGAATGTATACTTTTGATATATCTTTATATTTTTCATTGACCCCAAACAATCATGCATTGAACGAAATCAGACAATTCTAGTACAAAGAGCGAATTTGCATAGTAATTGTTTCAGTTAATTAATCCTTTGTACTTTGAATGGTTCAATTTAAATGTGTAACTATTTTAAAAATTATGTGCTATATATAATACTATAAAATTTTTAGTTTATATTAAAAGCAATATCGTGATTTGAATATTATCGTTAAAATTCAAACCTGCCGTTTACTAATTAAATTAAGACATAAAAATTTACTATTGAACTATAAAACATTATTTTATATAAATTTTACTGAATATTTAACGGTTGCAATTGAATTGAAAAAAAATAGTTATATGCTGTGTAAATTTATGAATTTTATGAACACATATAGCGTTGAAATTGAATTATGATTTAATCATCATTATTTCGACAAAATCATATTAAAATTTACATAAAACTCATATTATATAATATTGAATATAATAATGGTATATGAAAATTTTGATATATTAATTAATTTAACATTTAATCATCAAAGAGTTAATCTTCAGCGGAAAGATTGGTTAAATTGATCGTTTTAAATTCACACTTAAATTGACAATTAATTATGTATTCAATATATATGAATTGATTTATATAATATTTTTATCATTTCAATACAGTGTTTTATCATGCAAGTTATTGTAATTGATATCATATTAATAAAAATCTAAATAATATATAATATTAATAAAATATATTATTTTATTTAAATTATTAAAAATATTGTATCAAATAATTTCTGATAAAACTATTTTTAATTTAGGTATAAAATATAAAATATTTTTTTCTATAATAAATTAAAAAAAAATATATAAAATAAAATAAAATATTTTGTTCAATTTTAGAAACAATATAATCATAAATTTAATTTAACATTTTCAGTCAAATAATATGAAAAATACGCATAATTAACTTTTTAATATGTAACGCGTAATAGAATCATAGTTAAATATTGAAATGTTACATCGTTACAAATACACACACACGCACTATCATCCCCTGTCATCGTTTAGAACGAGGGCAATTTAAATTCGCCATTATTACCCTTATTTCGAGCCAACTATTTCCATAATATAATCGAGGATCCGTTCAATGTTTCACTTTCATTCTGCGAAAACTTTGTTCAAAGTGTGTGACTTATTGTTACCGTTTTCGAATTTAGGGTTGAGGTTTTAAGGGTGGCGCGAGAGCCTTATTTAAGGGTCGAAGGATGGTACAGAAATTTATTAACCTTTCAAATTTGCAGACCGATTCTTAGACAATTGTGTCTCACGTGTCTCGAGATCCACGATATCCTATTGATAAATAATGTCTACGTGTTAAAATATAAGGACGAAATTGAACTATACAAATAAAGTTTTCAGATAATATCTTGAATTTGTCAACAAACTTCTCAACTATCCTTTTGTACGATAGTTTGTTCTTGACACAAATTATTTCTAACAAACTATATTTACTAAGATTTATATGTTTATTTTTAGTATTGCAATTATTATTAAAAATTAATATTTATATAATATAAATAATTTTTCATTATTATATTTATGATTATTGAATTGCTCTAAAGCACACGTAAAGTTCTATAATAATATCGTATTCTTAAATTATACATACATTTTTTGGCTTAACCCTAAAATACCGGAAAAAAGATCAAAACTACAAAAATATATAAATTTGTATAACACTGCGATCGAAAACAAAGGTTAATTTATTTATAAAATGTAAATTATATATTTATTCTTCCAAATCAATTTTACCCCCTTAAAAGTAATTCCCGTTCGATAAAATGAACTTTTGTCAACGCTTTTTCCAGTCTTCGAAACAGTCGGAATTGATTTCAATACCTATTCGATTCGATTTTTATCTCCTAAATCGTGTCAAAACGGCGTTCTCGCATTGGCCTTTTGAGTTTTCTGAATAGCCAGAAATTGCACGGAGCCAAATCAGGCAAATATAGTAGTTGCGGAACGATATGAGTTGTGTTTATGACAAAAAAAGTAGCGAAGAACTAATGCAGTATGACATGTTTCATTATCGTGATGATGGAACCAAAAGTTGTAAAAACACATGTTACTCGGAGATAATTTAACCTTATAAAAAATTGGTAAATGTTATAGACAATTCTACTAACTTAGAAAAAAAATTACAATTTACTTGTATTTATAATGCCTCGGGAGTTATAAATGTCAATTTCATCTTACGTTTTGATTACAGTAGTAAAAATGGAATAAAAAAAAAATAACGATTATTTTTAAAAATTATATCGTACAAAATTTATATTTTCACATCGAGTACATATATGTAAATTTAGCGTTGTTTTCATGATGGGGTGAGTTTCGCCCACCACGTGTTGTAATTATAGCATTCGGTCCGCGCGGGTTAATATTGTGCGATTCGGCACCGGCAAAATTTTATTGGTCCCAAAAAATAATTAAGCAACAAAAACCGTTGAGATTTGTATATATATATATATATATATATATATATATATTATTTTTGTGGGTTCCAAAACCTGGATCAGAATTAAATTAAGCGACACCCCGTTGTATAGTCAAAATGATGCAGTGTTGCGAAATACATGTTTTTAACCCCCAATGCTGCACATTTAAAAATATCATATATTAGCGTAAATTATAATAAATTATATATATATACAAAGAGGATGTATTTTTTTTTATAAATATAATCCTTTTTTTAATAAAGTTTATTTTTCAGTGAATTAATCCGTTAAGGCCGAGTTTTGCGCGATATGCGTTCCGAATTAAAAAATAGGGGACAAATTTTTATTTCAATTTAGTTTTTGAATTTTAAGTATATTTACTGTAATTTGTATTTGGGGTTTGCGGTTTTTTTTTCATGTTGAGCCGGATTAGTTTCAGGGTTATTTTTTTTTTTTTGAAGCCTTATAACAATGCGGATTCACTGAATAAAATGAATATGGGATCATCATAATTTTTTTTTACACGTAAAATATTGATAAAATATTTATTAAATAATTTTATATTATATATATGAGTGTTTATAATTAAATAAATTAATTATGATTTTTGATAAAATATTCGACAATAAGTTTTATAATAAATATTGTTTTGTATAGAAAAATATCGCAAATTATTTTTTATCGAATTCTTAAGTCAGCAACATAAAACTACGTATGACAGACCTTGAATCGAAAGGACAATAGCGCAATTTATTTATTTTGCTTTATATTCAATTTATAATAAATATGAAACATTATTTCAGATCAGAAAAATAGTTTCAGTACATATTTTCATTTCAATTTATGTCAATTTTATAAGAGAAAATATTTCACAATATAAATCACCGCGAGAAAAACAAAACCAAAAAATAAAAAAATAAAAATAGAGAAAATATACGATTTGGCTCGATTTTTTTACACACACACTCAATCTTTCGCGTAAAAATATTATTTTAGAACACTTTTCCACTCTCGTGCCATAACAATTCCAAATAAACGCTTCGTAGGCGATAAAACACAAAAAACATTTGGAGGCTGTATCGACATTTTTTTCCCTTCATCCATTGAGTCTATGTCGAATAACAAAAAAAAAAATAAATAAACGGCACTCTAATCAAAATTCGCTTTTATTCCCGTTTCGAATCCCGTAACTTGTCCGTTATTTTTCCATATTCTATTAAGAATGAATATGTTATATATTATGTTACATTGTAAGCGTTATTAATATATGAAAATTCGTAGAATATTAATGCGGTCCCATTTTGTATGAATTCGATACATATTATATGATCGAATTGTCAAATCGGTAATTCAAAGGGAAAACGCGTGGGCTTTCGAATCACCCCGGGGAAAACTCTTGTTTCTCAACGGACTCATTACTATTCGATGATACAGCCCGCCATGGTCGTGTAATAATACCATAGTTATGGACATTTCGAGTCCATTTCCAATAGTCTTCCCAGCGGGTTAACCGAAAAACGCACAATATATCGGTATATATGCGATTTTCGGGAATATTTCTCGGTCGTATTTTAGGTCATTGTCGCCCATTACTTTTTATACGAAGAGCGAAATGGACGTGTCTTTCATTTTCCGATTCCGTTTATTTATTTTATTTTATTTTATTTTGCTATTTATTTATTTATTTTTTTTTGTCGCCGTCGATCTCATTTCTCTTTTCATTTTTCCGGCGATTTTATGGAATTTTTATTTTGTCGTTTCTCGAACTCGGTATGTGTGGTGGGGAAGCGGGAGGGGGGCGTTTTGTGGAAAATTCGTTTTTTTTTTATTGCAAAATATGAGAGGAAAAACAGTCGAAATTTGTACGTGCCATAATCCTAAAACAAGATTCTGCAGGATTGAATATAAGGGACGTCTCATCAATTGAGTTATCCTTTGGACATGTTTTGATTCAATTTTCACGACATTCTTACATGGAAAACTTAAATTTTTCCCTTCATTTAATCATTATTACATATACGTTCCTAAGTTATACTAACACACATATATATATATATATATATATATATATATATATATATATATATATATATATAATACAATTTTTTCGAAAAAAAAATATATATTTATGAAAATTATATATGAGTAATTATTTATTTATATAAAAATTTAATATGTTTGATGATATAAAGTTTTGATATATGTGTAACATATTTTTTTCTGTATTAAATATATATATTTTATTATATATAAGTTAATAATTTATTTATAAGTATTCCCAAAATGAAATTCGTGAACGGTTTCATTTATATTTTTAATGAAAAAAAAATCTTGAATTAATATTTCGTTAACATAATAATGCAATCGAAACATATGAAATTAATATATTATTGCATCTTAAATTTTTTTTTATATATATCTTAAAATGTTACAAAATTATGATGTCACATTTTATAATACGTATTTAATCCGCAAAAATACAAAACGACTGGATAATTAAAACAATTATCAAATTATATAAATTAACCGCATACTGTTTCGTTCTCAGTGCGAGTTTGTTTAATTACAACGGACAACAAAAAAAATGTCCATTGTTTAAAACGTATTGCTTTCGACCGTAAAAAAAATCTTTTTTTCCAAAAACCATCCCCCTCCCCCTCCCCCGTTCTCCCGAAAAGAGTAATCGTTTTAAAGTAAAAATAAAAATCCGCCGCGATATATTATATTCTGAGGGTACGAAATAAATATATATATATATATATATATTTTTTTTTTTTCACGGATTTCAGAATACTAATCGAGGTAACAACCGTGTTCTCGTCGCGTGACAAAGGACCCACGGGGGTTTAAAAGGACCCGCGGTGCGTCGACTTTTTTTTTTTTTCGTCCACCGACCGCGTCTGGGATTCAAAATAATTCCCGGATATTTTTTTTATTTTTTTTTTTAATTTTTTACACCGCCGTTCTTTACTACACAATAACAAAAAGTGGCGGTACACCCGTAATTAGATTACAATGGTAATAATTCAAGTTCCACGGGCACAAAGCCCTTAATTTGAAAACTGTCAGTGGGTCCGGGGCATTCAGCCGTCTTGTAACGGTGTTGGTGGGTCACCCAGTACATATATATATATATATATATATATATATATATATATATATATATATATATATATATATATATATATATATATATATATATATATATATATATATATATATATATGCGAGCAACTCGAAGGTTGGCCCTTGCATCCCTTAAGCGGCACAAAGAGGACCGAAGTTAACCCCACAGTTAAAGAATAAATAAGTTAGGCGAGCTTTGAGTTTTTCCTTTGGCCGCTCTACGTTTTCCTTTCTGCCCACGCGTCCTTTAAAGGGGAACGCTTTATTACTTATTTATTTAATTTATTTTTTTTCTTCTTTACATTTCTTTTATTCGTACAAAAAAAAAATATGCAGAAACGGTTCACTGTTTCTAGGTGTGTTCTTTATATTATTATTATTTTTTTTTTTTTTGTTGAAGGAAGGAAAAAGTTCTGTCTTGAGATATTTTAAACTTCATTATTACGATGTTTATTTGATTTTATAGTAGAAAAAAATGTGGAACTTTATGATAAAAATTTCGCTTCATGAATACAAATTATATATACTATAAAAATAATTTTTGAATTTAATATTTTATATTCATCATTAAGTTTATTTAATTATATATGAATTAGAACAGCTAGAAAATGTTTGAATGTTAATTGATAAAAATGAAATTATTTGTTAATTAAAAGAATCGTTGTTTTTTTCATTTAAATTGATTTATATTAATTGCCGTGGATAAAAATCGATTCGATTGTGGTGTTTTTTTTTTTTTTTTTTTTTTTTAGTAATGTGCAAAAATCATAAATCGAGTTTATAGACCGTTCTAGAGTTTAACCCCGAAGGTTGAAACCAGTGATTACTGGCGGTCGTTACTTCGACCGCAGCCACACACGCACATAACCGAAGACAAATGTGCCAGGTTAGGGGAACGTTAGGGTTAATGCTCTAGGACCCTTCGGCGATAGGACCTTTGGCCCGCGCGATACAACCGCCTAATGTTTATATCAAATTAGTGAAACGGTCGGGAGATATGTTAGTTGTAAGCAGTTAACGCGATTTCGTCTGAAGTATGCCCGAAGAATGTTTGAAGAATGATATGAAATACTTCTAGGACAGCTCGTTCGTCCTCGACAGACCCTCACCATAAATCTTTGGCGCGTTTTTCGAGTTGAGACTAATGCAATTTGCACGAATTTTCTCAATTAATCATACGATATATATATATATATATATATGGTACTACTGTTCGTCTTTTTTTTTTAAGGAATAATCGTTTGTATAACGAGTATCTGATGTGTCAAGGTCACATTATCTATCAACACGAAAGCGTCACATTCGCACAACTTGAACCGTTCACTGTTAAAAGCTTGTATTTACTCATCACTTTCACCGGTTTTGTCCCCCCCCCCGGTGGAGTAATTATGCCGTGAAAGGGCACAACTAGGACGAGCTAACCTCTCGTCGTCTCTCTGCACAAAGTAACCATCTCTGAACTACGGAATCCTAAGCAAACAGGCACGATTGTGTCTTGACCGAGTTTCTCGACTGGTAAATACGAGCGCTTGTTAATTCAAGGGTTTTGCTCCCTGTGTGTATATCCGTATATAACTATATATTTATTATGCTATGTGAGAGATCCAGGAACTTATCTAACGCGTGATGTTGTAGCACTTCCATAAAGGTTTTCCTTTATATATATATATATATATATATACTTTTGTGTGACACGTTTCAAATTGAACTCATCGTCAAAATTGAAGGGTTCCGGAAAAAAAAAATCACTAGAAACCGCAGTAATCCCATATAATTTTTCCGCTTTATAAATATCGCAATAAAAGCGGACCGAAGCAAATCTACCATTAATTCCCTAAATTTTTTCGATAATAAATATATATTTTTTTTTTTTTGGTCGATATGTTGTTATTGACTGGCCCCGACTATCGGTTATCTTGATTAGAGTGGTCTGCGTATGATTGATTTTCGATTAGCCGAATGATATAAAGCCGCAGAAGAAAATCAAAGCTTTTTCAATTAAATTTATGGTTGTTCAAATGTTAAATCGTCGACGTTAATTGGATGAGTTTGTTCGATTGCGATTTGAGTATCAAAACACTTCCCTTAGACACGTTGACTTAAATCCGAAAATCGATTATATTTTATCATTCGAATGTCTAAATTTAATAATATTTACAAAAATTCTAATATAGATTATGTATATATATATATATATATATATATATATATATATATAAAATATTAAAAAAAATAACTTAAAAATTATGTACGTACACTTTAATAATTGCCAACTTTTACTATCGGTTTTATGCGTCGTATATTTTTAATAGTTACGATTTTTCTAGTCATCTTTAATAGTTTGTTTATCCGTAAAATTATTTTAAAACACTTTCAAGTTCATAAAAACTAAACTCGATTTGAAATTTAAGCACTTATAATAAAAATTTTAAACAGTTTCATAATATATATATATATATATATATATATATATATATATATATATATATATATATATATATATATTATTACAACGTAAATTTTTTTAATATCAATATTTTATAATAATAATTTTATTGAATAAAACAAATTTAGTATTCGATACATTTTTTGTATTATAATAATCAAATATTTTATGTATAAAAAAAGATTAGGCTATTAATTATAATATACCATTCATTGATTTATAAAATAATGTATAATATTTATATATATTATGCTATAAAAAGCACTCTATTTATAAGTTAATTTATTTATAGAAAAAAAAATAACAAGTCTTTATAATAAAATATCACATAATATAAAAGCAAAACTATATAAATTTATAATATAGTATAAAATTTTCATTTTACATTAAAGAATGACGTTTAAATTTAATATATAAATTTTTATATATTTTTCTCATAGTAAAATTAATCAAAATAAACGCAGACAATAATCATAATTCATTATCCGTCGTCTGATTTAAATAATGGGTGTGCAAAATAAAATGTACACGTGATTTTATTATCTTGCGTAAATATTTAGGAAAATAGTGAAAAAAACTAGAAATATTATTACTAATGATATAGTCATACGTCTATTTTTTTTTTCTTTCAACATTTTCAATCTGTCTGAACTGTGAAAAAGGGAGAAAAATGAAAATATATGGGGTACTTAGTATTCGGTTTTATGACGGTTTCAGTTCTTTGAACGTCTATAGTACGTTGAACCGAGCCTTTCGAAATTTTCTTCTACTAGACTCGTTGTTCTTCACTATATATATATATATATATATATACATATATATTTTTTCAGACATTTTTTTTCAGCATTCAACGAAAACGAAGACCGTCGAGCGAGTTTCTGCTATATTAACGCGGTTTGTTTGTGTCTTCTCCTTTCATAACTTCGTCCACCTTTGTGTACTTTGAAGATGGCTGAAAAACTGAAAAAAAAATAAATAAAATAAAACAAAGAGTTATCATCGCGTTAGAGATAAGAACGTCGAGTAAAATTAAATGTCACTTTATTATTATTATTATTATTATTATTATTGTGTAGTATGAAAATAGCAGTTAATTATAATAATTCAAAAATAGACATGATCCGATTAAATGATTTAGTTTTATGAAAGAGGGATTGTTTTTTATTTATCTATTTTTTAATTTTTAATTTTTAGAAATGCATCTATATGTGTATGTGTGTATCTATCGAAAAATCGATAGATTAGATGTGACAGTGGTTAAAAACCAGAATTCACACTCGACTAAGCCTATCAAATCTACAAAAGCTTTTTCGATTCAAAGGCTTAACTGGTATTTCTTGATGTCAAATTGACAATTTGTGTATTTATAGGCCATGAATCAAATATATTGACATGTATGCATTGTTAAAGGATTATAAATCAATTAGTGAAAGCTTAATATTATAAAATTTAATCAATTTTTTATATTATATATTTAAAAAAAAATACATTTAATGGTTGATCATAGAGCTGATGACTCGACTATATATTAAATAAAATCTATTCATATTTGCATACAAATAAATGTTGTATATATTATTATGCATTATATACAATATTTATAAAACTTAAAACGTATAATATAATTGAAATAATCAATATATAATATAATATAACACTTATCTGTGATCAATAAAAAATATTATTTCTTTTATAGAATATTTATTATTTTTATCCGTAACTGTATATATATGTATATATATATATATATATATATATATATATATATATATATATATATATATACATATATATAATATACAATATAAACGCGAAAGTATTATATATTTTTTTATTTATTTATAGAAAAAAAATGATTTAAATATTTAATATATTTTTATTTAATATTTTTTCCTTCTCTTTCGGCATCAACAAATATCACGACGAATAAAAGACTTTTATGTGTACTAAAATGCGAAATCTTTTTTTTTATTTATTTATTTATTTACTCTTTATTTACTTTATTAAATAAGCCGTAAGGAAGGAACAAAGAAGATCTTTAATTTAAAACTAAATTATATATATATATATATATATATATATATATATATATATATATATAATTTAATTTATCAAGCTTAACCTGCGTAAAATGTTTTCGACCCAAAAAAAAGAGATAATTGATGTCAGAGAAACGCTCGTTATTTATTACAATATATTATTAAAAATAAAACTTTTTTTTTGATATATATTAAATATATGAAATAAACGTTCGCTGATAATTAAAATTTAACGTAATGTCAATTTGATCAAAATTAAATATTTCACATGAAAACAAATATATATATATATATATATATATATATATATATATATAAGCAATGAGGTGAAAATTATAAATTTAAATAATGCATATTTAAAACAATGTCACAGAGGCGGCGCGTGACGGACATCGTTTCAAAATAACACATTTTTATAATTTATTATATATCTATACGGTACATATATAAATATAAAATTCGCGATTTATTCATTATTATATCAGATTTCCATTCTGCGAAATTTATAACGTGTGCTTTTTTACGTCGTTTCCTTCTTTTTTTTTTTTCTATATATGCGAGAGTCCTTTTTATCTGAAATCTTTAAGAACAAGTCCTTTTTTTTTGCGCGTTATCTTCCTCTTAGGCATTAAAGGTCCACCGATACGCTTTCGGATCGTTTCTATTGTATGAAAAAGAAAAAAAAAACTCGTCCGTTTTTATTATTGGCCGTTCATCGTTTTTTTTTTCAGTTTCAGGACTGTGTTTTGTTGCCGCGATCGTTCCTTTGTAGATTGCTGTAATCGCCGTTAGTGAATCATACGCAATCAATTAGTGCGATACTTAATGTTTTTCCGATACTTGTGCCGTTTGTCAATTTGGCGAACGTTCATTTTCAGTGAAAATGCATTATTATTATTACTGCTGTCGTAATCTGTGAGAGCTTTTAACGTTTTTTTTTCAATTCCAATGCTTATATAAATCTGAAATAAAATGTCTTATTTTTCGGAAAAATGCATGTTTCATGTTAATAATGGAAAATGCTATTAATCTACAAATGATATATAATTATTGTCAATATATTTATATACATAACACTGTGATTAAAAAGTAAGCTGAATTCATTTATAAAATGTAAATTCTTTATGAACGCACTTTTGTCAACGCTTTTACCAATCTTCAAAACAGTCGGAATAGTCTTTTTCCAGTATAGCCTTCAAGATCTTCTTCGATTCGGTTTTTATTACCTCAATCGTGTCAAAACGGCGTCCCCGCATTTGCTTTTTGAGTTTTCTAAATAGCCAAAAGTCGCACGGAGTCAAATCGGGCGAATACGGTGGTTGTGGAACGATATGAGTCGACGAAGGAACCGAGATTTATAAAAACTCGTGTAACTCGGAGATAATTAAACCTTTAGACAAGCATACGTTTTTTAAATATTATAGACAGTCTTACCAACCTAGGAAATAAAATTACAATTTATCTATATATTCCTAATGACCGTTATTTTTATATGACAATTTCACCTTACTTTTTGATCACAGTAGTATATATATATCGTTTAACAATACAATTTTCAAACATGAATCAAACATCAATTGTAACGTAACTTGCGGACATGTTCGCACTTTTTTTTTACGTCGATAAAACGACGGTTCAAAAATAGAAAACCGTTTTTATTGTCCAACCTGTAGTTTATATATATATATATATATATATAAAGGAAAATAAAAATTTTGTGGCGAGTGCTGTTGATGGTCCAGTATAAGCAACAAGTGTCGCCAAACGTTTAACTTGTTTCGCATACAATTCGGACTCTGAAATCGGAAAAACAATATTGAATATATATATATACATATATATGTGTGTGTGTGTGTAATATTATATAAAAAATATTAAATGTTTTTAAAATAAATTTTACTATAATATTAATTATAAATATTCGTTTGATTTCTATGACGATTGTTCATATTATATTATAATATATTTATTGAAACAAAAAATTATTTATATTTTTAGTGCTCAAAAAAAATGTATATATATATATATATATATATATATATATATATATATATATATTTACAACCGTTTTTACAGTGCAATATATTTATATGTATAAAAATAAAGTTTCGCGCGTCATTTATTCCCGAATGCTCGATTAGCGCACTTGCACCCTTTGTTCACCGAAATCCGATCATTATACATTCATATGTATATAAATACGTAATTACTTTTACTGGCGATTTTTTTTTTTTGTTGAGCTTTTATTTCGGTTTTTCTTCTGTTTCCTGCGCCGTTCGTTTTCATTCTTCGTTCATGAATATTTTAATGCGCGCATTTGGAACGCGCTTTCGTGTATCGAAATCGTTATTTTCCTTCTCAGATATATAAATATATATATATATTTTTTTTCATTCTCATCCCTTATACGACGACTACCCTTGTACGACGTCGTAGTCGTTGTGTTTTTTTTTTATTATTTTTTTATTTTCCTTTTCCATTATCGACGTCGTTATGCAAGTCGCCCGTTTAACGCTTTGTCAACGTATTGCCGAAATACGTGCGAGGATTGTGCGAACAGTTTCGAGCTTTTTCCATTCGTTTTCGAGCTTTTTTCTTCGCATCCATTAAAAGGACTTTCACTCTTCCAACTTATATATATATATATATATATATATATATATATATATATATATATATATATATATATAAACATTTTCCGTTTAGCAGAAGATCGACGAATGGAAAAAAAAAACGTATCAATCGAATATCGCGAAATATTGCGGAATCGTGAAACGTAAAAACTTTTCACGCGACCTTCGTATAAATTTCAATACGCAAAAATCGCTCGTTCAATATTAAACGAACAATATTCTTACATTTTAATATCGAATATATAAAAATTTATTTATGATAATGCGTTTTAAATATATATATATATATATATCATTTTATATTATAAATTCGGATCGTAGGAATAATTTAGTAACTAGTTAGAAAATTTGAACATTTTAAATGTAAAAATAAAGTTTTATTCAAATTTATACTATTTTTTAAAATGATACAAACTTCTATATGTATATACTTTTCGCGAAACGTGTTTGTGAAATATATTTTTCAGAATACAAAGTAACAAAGTTTATAACTGTCATACATTTGGTATCGGCATATATAGCATTATATATGATAGTACTTCGTCATTTTCAACCGTTGAAAAATAGCTATATTTCTACAATTTCTATTCTACTTTTTAATATTTTAAATATTATCAATAATAATATATTATATATTTGTACGTTATATTGAAATCAATTATGAATGAAAAATTCATTCGTCATAATAAAATGGTGTAAAGTATGATATAAATTGTTTGATTCAATCGATTATCACACAATAAAACAATGATATTTTTTTTTCGCTTTATTTTTCTTTGACATTAATGTACTTTTAATTTGATACACATTGTACACTTTCTTTTTTTAATGTATTATTTTGTTACTGAAAGCATTTCAAACTGCAAACGGTCGTCGAATACTTTGAAGTTTTGCAGCCATTTAAATGTACGTGGACTTTCAGGGTGTTCGCTTAATGTGCTTTCGAGTAACCCCAAACTTTAAGTAGTAGTATCATTAGATTTTTACAGCTGCGACGGGTTATAAAGTGTTTAAATCCATAGAAGTGCCGTAAAGTCAACAAAGAAGCTTTCTGCGAAGCTTTTTTTTCAACTTGATGTGTTCGCGCTGTGATGAAAGTCGAGTAACGCCGTACTATAAATCGTATTAAATGTCATATATATATTATATTGTGAAATAATATACAAGTGAAAATTCTTATTTATAATCTAAAGATTTTATTTAAATTGAATAAAGGTCATATGATATATTTATATATACCAGTCATTCTCAATCTTGTGTTTTGTCTATTGAAACTATAATATGCATTATATATATATAAAGTTTCTCTTGGCTTTTAGTCTAAGTTAGGGAGCATTAAACTCATTAAAAGTCGAAATACTCATATATCAAAACTGACCTTACATTAACAATCTTAATATAGTCTAGTCTAGAATATTAGTTATTAAATAGATTTAAATATAATTAACAATATTCGTTAATATAGTTAAATTTTGTACATTTATATGCAAGTTAAGCGAGCTGTGAACGCGTTATTCGCAACATGTTAAAGGGTTTAATATAAAACTAATGGTTTGATATTTTAATACATTTTGTGTATATAAAATTGAAATAAATAGTTTTAAAATATAAAAATTTTGTTGCTTAAACGGGGGGGGGGGACAAGAGACGATTTGATAGCTCACATTATAAATTATTCGATGAATATCAGCAATATATGCGAAAGGGAATGCGGGATGGGGTACGATTATTAAAAAAAAATATTTTAAATATATATATATATATATATATATTTTATACGAGAAATTTTACGATGATGGAAGCATTAAATAAGTTTATTAGGAGGGGTTGCTGAATTAACCGTTATTTTCGCGATAAAATTTAAAGCGATTCCTTGTTGCATAATTTAAAAAGGCTTTTCATTCTTTCGGAAGTTTTCCGCTTTCGATGGGCGGGAGGGGGCGGCGGCGGCGGCGGCTCTAGGGCGGTTCATTCGGATTTTTATCTGATTTAACCTTCGTATTGCAGTAAATGTTATATGGCGAAACGGTAAAAATTATATTTTTATCGTCTCCGAGCGAAACCGGGCATTATCAAAGTTCGAAATTATCATTTGAATTATAAATATATGTTGTTGTAGTATTAAAATAATAATAATAATAATAATAAGTACAAAAGGGAATATCTGTCCGTTATAGAATTTTTATTTTACAATGGATAATAAAAGAATTATTAAGACAGTACAAAAAAAAAATGTGTATAGTATTTGCGTTGATGAAAATATTACTTTCGTTTTATGTTTCTCACTTTTTAAATATATAATGCATTAATTTAAGCATTAATATAGTAAAAAAATTGATAACTCGTTCATTTAAAAAAATAAATTAATAAAAGTGTTATACAACATCTATATTTTTTTTATTCTATCATGAAAATTAATTTCAACCATTTATGTTCACATTTTATTTTTGTGTTATGTTAATAAATAATATATTACTTATTTTATTATAAAAATTCGAAGTAATATTGTATATATTTATGTGGATAAATGATTGAATTTCACATTTTTATAATATTACTACATATCGATCAAATTTGTTAAGATATATCAAAATTTAACATGATAAAATAATTATATTCATAATGAAAATTGCACATACGTCCATTAGTGTCGGAGGTGCTCATTAACGATTCCACTTTGGATCTCATTATATTATTTTTTTTTTTTCAAAATCGCAACACACGTAAAAGCATACCGCTTTTTGATGCACGGCTATAATTAAGCTGGTTTATTCCTTGGAGAAAATAAAGGTATTTTTTGCTAATGAAGCAGCACGAAACGCGGCCGCATAATAATATATTTTCTTAACCCTTAACCCTGTTCTGAAGGGTTGAATGGAAACGTTCGTTTCGGTCTTTCAGCGCGCAATAATTTTCATCGGAGTGCTGAAATTCAGACCGGACGTTGAATAATACGATACTATAGGCCAATATACATTGTTCTTGACTTTCTGGTTTCACTTTTGTCCCTTCGAATGTTCCCTTTTGCCCTTTTGCCACGTTTTATCCATGTCTTCGTAATTTGATTTACAGAATGATATTACAACAGAACAGATTTTGACTGATAAAATTGCGCATTTCTCAACTGTTTCTTCGCAATCGCAATTTATAAATATATTTCTTCACTGAAATGTTCTATAATACTAAATTTTATCAAAGGTATAAATTGAAAATTAATTCATAATCTATAAAATTGAGAATGAAACTGTTACTAAATAATCATTTTTAATACGTGCTAAATATCTATATCAATCCTTAATACAAATTTATAACGACTTTTATATACCAAAATTCACATGTAAAATATCAGAAGAATATTTAATATGAAATCGATTTTGCATTATTATAAAATATTTTTATGTAAATTTCGAAAATGCGATTTCGACAAAATCGCACATAAACGTCGCATTATTATTACTGTTTCGAACGTTTTATGTTCGTAAGAAACGATCCGAAATCGTAAGGCTTTAATTAATCGAAGCCGCCCCCTAATTCGCACTCGGTCGTCTGAATCGTGGCCCTTTTCAGCTGAAAAACGATCATAATCGAATCCGCGTGGTTCATATTTGAATTTCAATTATAATACGTTTAGACTTTATTAGACGAAATTATTATACGAAGGCGTTACAGTCAAAAACCGATGTCGTATTTCTGAATAAAATAATATTTTTTTTTTCATATGCTTATTAATGTATCTATATAAATTTTTTTTATAAAGTTTTACAATATTATATTGTATTAAAATATTCAATAAATATAATAAAAAATAATAATTTAAAAAAATATATATTTTTTTCGACGATAAACATAGTTTTATATTAAAGTTCCGGTTTTCGATATGGCGACGTCGTAAAGTGGATTTAGCAAAGTGATTTTTCCATGAAATATTACAGTTTCATAAAACTGTTTAGAAGTTGTAAAACTTACAAACTGACATCTTGGCACTGATCACATTATGTTATATATATATATATATATATATATATACATATTGCTCTATGAGGCCAAGTTTTTAGACATTGACCAGTTCTAATATCAGAAGATGGTTTCTGGGTTAAAAGCATAAACACACGTTCGTATGGGGTTTGAAGAAGTGCCAAAGTTAAACTGTCCCCTTTTTACAACGATACCGGTGGTGTAATTTTAATAAATTTACAATTTTACATATTACACGAAAGCATGTTTCGTAGATAAGGACTTTCTTGGCGTGTAAACAATCGTGCTGAGTGCATTCGAAACTTTCAGCACCCATAAGCATTTTTCGCAAAAAAAAAAAAAAAAAAAATATATATATATATATATATATATATATAAATGCCACGACATGTTGTCGGTGCATAGTTTGACCCAGTTCAAACTGTGTTCTGTAAAAAGCGCATGAGCCGTTTCGATTTTCAGCTGAAAAATCGACCGTTTGCAATTTGATATTATTCGATTTTTATTTTTCATTATTTTCAATCTTTCACGCGCGAATTTTTTTCGGGTGTCTACTGTGAAATTTTCGGTTGTTTGTTTAGGATTCTGAACGCGTAATATGGTCGAGCGTGCAATTTCGTTTTTCATTGTTCTTCCAATCGTGCGAAATGATATACGTGATTGTTTAATGATGGACGAGCTTTGTTTTAACATAATAATCCAGATGAATAATTCAAGTATCCTTTCGGTTGAGATTCTGTGACCTTTTAATAGAAATTTGTTAAATAGTATAGCATAATTTGTATACGTTTAAAGTACTATATATATATATATATATATATATATATATAATAGCAAAAGTTTTCCTTGATCGAATCAATTATATACGAGTGAAATTATTTATATACATTTTTAAAATTAGTCAACACACGTATAAAGGTTGTAAATGTCTGGAAAGATGTTGTGTATTCCAAGAAAAGTGCACTTTCCTTTTAGAGATGCCACTAGAAAATTCTTTTGATGCTGTGAAAAGTCTATATGTTAGATATAAAGTAAGAAAACGTGTTTATATTCGAGTCCGTTAATTTAACACATTCAGTAGTATCATACAAATTACATTTAACTGACTTTTTATATTTAAAGTTTTACAAGTTACGCATACCAGTTAAATATATTATTAATAAACCCATATTTAACTTTTATATATAAAAAACATATACAATATAACATTATGAATTTGTTTATAAAATCTAAATTCTTTATTTATTCTTCAAAATCAATTTTAATCCATTCTAAGTAAACTTTGTCCGATAAAACGCACATTTGTTAATGCTATTTCCGGTCTTCGAAACAGTCGGAATAGTCTTTTTCCGGTATAGCCTTCAAGACATTCTTTGATTCGGTTTTTATCTCCTCAATCGTGTCGAAACCGCATCCCCACATTGACTTTTTGAGTTTGCTGAAGAGACAAAAATCGCGCGGAGCCAAATCAGGCGAATACAATGGTTGCGGAACGATATGAGTCGAGTTTTTCGCCAAAAAAAAGTTGTTATCTGCCTTCTTAATTAATACCCGGGAGTTTTAAATGACAATTTTGCCTTACTTTTTGATCAGAGTAGTATCATATACCATATTACAATATATATATATATATATATATATATATATATATATATATATATATATATATATATATATATATATATATTGTAATATGGTATATATATAATTTTTTTATATTATAAAATACAGATAAAGACGAAAGCATAACGAATCGTAATCGTTCATTGTTCTGTCGACTGATGTTAAATTTCATTCAACTTGTGAGCCCATTGAACCGTTAATCAATATTCGTTAAGTGAATTAATTTTCCGTTAACGAGAAAACGAAATTTAATCGGATATATCGCGCATTTTGTCAATTTATCATAATTCAAGAAGACGTTCATCCCTTATGGGCGTTCATTTTCATCCCTCTACCCTTATGATTTTTTTTTTAATTTCGTCTTTTATTCATCCCCGGATAGATTTTTCTCTATAAATTTATAATTAATTATAAATATGATGTAATATTTAAAAATCGTCATATTTTATATTGTATTATTATTCATAATTAACTATATATTTTTAGACGATAATATAAAAATATACAATAGGAGAAAATTTCCTATAGTTTTTCGTTATAAAACTTGGCACATTCTCAAGCCATATAAAGTTAATATGAATAATCTAGACATTATATGGAAATTTATTTATCAATAAAAACCTTAATATAAATTGAATAACTTAATCTGATATTTGATGATTATTAGCTGTTTTTTTATATATTTATATTATTTTTTTTAACATTTCTTATCTAGAATCTCATAAGAAATATGTATGCAATATTATAATATTATAACTGAAATATAAAAAAAAATATAATAAATTGATAACATAATAATATTCAAAAGACAATAAATTATATTTTAAAATATGTAACAATATTTAAAAAATACTCGAGTCATCAGCTGTACGATTAAACTTTATACGTTGTCATACCTTTAATACTATCAAAAAAAAAAAATTTC
Source organism: Leptonema lineaticorne (assembly GCA_024500535.1). Taxonomy (NCBI): domain Eukaryota; kingdom Metazoa; phylum Arthropoda; class Insecta; order Trichoptera; family Hydropsychidae; genus Leptonema; species Leptonema lineaticorne. Next base: position 10,658,925 of record JANIJI010000001.1, read on the forward strand.
TTCTCACAGTAATGGATTAACTACATTACTTTCGGTGATATTCAAACGTTTTTTTACAACACTATAGTAAAGTTCAAAAGGTGTCGATGTTGTTTAAATGTTTGAGAAGCGTCGTATTAGATAAACGTTTGCTCTAATACAAATATGAATTTACGAGTGCACGAGCATTCGGTGTGTTTGCATATTAACCGTGTTTGAGTTGGCATTATTTATCTTCGTTATATATATATATATATATATATATATATATATATATATATATATATATATATATACATATATGGTATATATATATATATATTTATATATATATATATATATATATATATATATATATATATATATATATATATATATATATATACCATATACATATAGCAAAACCGAAATATACCGCCCGTTGTGAATTTTGCACACGAAACCGGTATTATTTTCGGTAAAAATTTATGCAAATTTATTTCCCTGAGCTCGTCAACCTTTAAACTCGAAATTTCCACGAAATATAATGTCGTGCGATATTTTTTCCTTTAATCATTTTAATGAGACATTATTATAACGAAGATATATTATAATGTTATTATTATAATCAATGATGAAGTAATATATAATTTATAAACATTTTTAATATATCTAAAAAATCTCAATATTTATGAGTTGTCAATGAAATATGCTATAGAAAATACTCCAATCTATCTATACATTTAATATTTTCATTATATACAAATTAATTAATGATCTGAAATTTAAAATATTTATTGTTGATCATGAATGAATTAATTTCTATTATATATATATATATATATATATATATATATATATATATATATATGATATTTGATTGATCGTATATATAAATACATTTATCTACATTTAGTTATTAGAAATGCAAGAGTTTGAATTGTCGCCACAATATTGCTAAATTAAATATTGTAATTATAATATTAATTTAATATAATTATTTTTTTAAGTATTGCATATATGTATGTTATAATTTATATATAACAAAAATGCGGCTATGTATCATATTTATGAAAAAGTTGTTTACACTAAATCGGTGTTTTGTATCTCAAAAATCAATTTAAAATCATAAAAACTTAAATTATATTATTTTATAATTTATATAAATATTATTTTGAAATATGATATTATTAAATATGACTAAAAACAACCTATGAAAATAAAATGATAATTCATTTTTTTCCGCATTAACATAATAATAAAATAAAAAAAAAAAAACGAGTGGACGCCATTAAAATAATATGCGGTCTTATTATGAGGCAACGGCCTCGCAAATCGTTCCGCCGGCTCGCACGCGGAAGCGTCCGGAAATCGTGAAAAGGCTCCGGCGCGTTGACCGGAAAATGCATTTTACCACCCCCCACCCCCCGCGCAACAAGCGGTTACATATTTTCGCGAATTTCCCAACCCGACAGTCGGTTTGTTAGATAATATTTGTACGAAAACCGGTATTCGCTGTTCGTTAGTTCGACTACGGCGAAATAAAACCGGTAACAGAATTCGTAATCGACGATGCGTGACCAATTTTCCCATTGTGCCACCGTCGCTTGCACACATTATATATATATATATATATATATATATATATATATATAAACGTTTGCTAATTTTCCGCATTTATCTCACGTTCTATAATAGTATCTATAATTCGATCGTAATAAAGGATTTTCGATTCGTGTTTTGTTTGTTTGTTATTTATTATTAATGATGCGATGTTCGCGTTAAAGCGTGTTCATCTATGTCATATTATGAATACACTTTAATTTACAACAACATTCACTGTATGATTGTTTGTTTGTTTGTTTGTTTGTCGGGATGGAATCTTGTAATCGATATTTTGACCGCATTCTAATATACAATTGAATTGATATTTTGTATACTTACTCATTATTAATGACAATATATAAATAAATTAAATTTATTTTTGTCATTAAAAATTATTACTATACAAAAATATACTAAATCATACGTTTGAATATTTTAGAAATTAAGATAATAATTATTTTTATGTAATATTATAATTATAAGATGCAGTGAATTTATACATTCGTGTTATTGCATTATAAACAATTCAATTTTGGTAAGCGAAAAGATGATATTATATTAAAAAAAATGTTATATTAAAAAGAAAATAAATAAAAAAATCATTGTATAAAATATATCATTTTTTACTAATTTTGTACATATATTTTTTTTGTTATTTACCATATTTTAATATATTTATTGGCGATCAGTTTTTAATTCCAAAGAGAAATTTTATGCCAACTCTTATTTTGAAAACTTTAAATTGCTTTCACGATTAAATTTTTTTGCATTAAATCAAATTTTATTCTGCAATAGACGATTTTATATTGCTTTTTTGTGCATCGTTTGAGTTTCGATTTTAAATACAGCCTTCGTCGCGAAAAAGCTGTATTTTCTTCAGATATTTAATTTCATAGTATTTCCACTTTAATAAAATACTTCGAAAAATATTTTCAATTTTCATATTATAATTAAAAAATATATATTTTTAATTATATATAGATTTCATTATATTTAATATATTTTTTATGTATTATTAGTATAATAAAAAAAAATCACTTAAGATGCACTGTGTTATATTAAAATTTTGAATGCGCTAAAAATTCAATCCGTCGAACATTTCAATTAGAATTTCGTCGTTCGTTTTGTAAATATTTATTTATTATTATTCAGAGAATTGAGGGGGGGGGCGACACGGTGTGAATAAATTCGAATATTTCAATCCCCTTTCAGTCGAAACGATAGTAGACAAGGGGAAGGGTGAAATGGGGGGCGGCGGCGGCTTTGAGCTTTCGGCGAATCGGAATTTTATGTTGATCGATGTTTATCGGTTAAAAAGTGTGATGAAAACGGAAATTTTCCGGACGTTTTCACGACTATTTCGCTTTTTGTTTGTTCCGTTTCGGTTTGTTTTTGTTGTTCGCCTTTATCACGAACGTTGATAACTAGATTTGCAGGTGTTTTTAATTGGAGTGGCGCGATTTTTAAAATGGTCAACTGGCAATATTTTTTTTTTAGTTTTATTTAACCGATAGTCGATTGTTGTGTTGACTAAATTTTTTTTTCAAATGCAAATAGCGTTTTTTTTTCATTTCAAATAGAAGTAAAATTATTGTTTTTTCAATCATTACACTATAAAATCAACTTTATATATCAATTTTTATTATAGATATAAAATTATTAATAAATATTTTTATTAATTTTCCGCAATGACAATAATAAATATGATGTATTGAATTTTATTAAAAAATATCAATTTACCGGAATCCTCGGTCTGTTGAAACGATGCAATTTTTTCTGTCGTTCGCCGCCCTTAAAATTTTATATTAAGAAAGTTTCCTCGTTGCGATTTTCCTTTTTTTTTCCTTCCATGAAAAACGGCTTGAAGTTTAAACGATGCCGTTATATGCAGACGATAATTTAATATATATATGTATATTACAATACTTATTATTTCAGATAAAGTTTTCCGGAATTGCATCATATATTACGGTTAACATTGCCGCATCGTTTGAACATTTCGTGGAAAATTTTCAACCCGGAAGCTTTTCACGAGGATTCGTGTCAAATGCAGAAAACGGGCAATCAGCGTATATTCGTTAATTAATCCGACTAAGAAATTTTCCACACGTGGAAAATACGTTTTTCCGTACGCTACGAAAAATTTTCCGTATTTTATTTATGCCGTCGGCGTTGCGTTATTGAATTTCGATGGCGAAAGTTCGAAACCGAAACGAAAAGTACAAGGAAATGATTTTTAACGGGCGTCGATGTGAAAAAAAAAGTGCGTCGGCGCCAGTTTTTTTTTGTTACCGACATAAGCCGCTTAAATTATTCAATAAAACTTTTGATGTTTTATAACAATTTTTTCTTTCGTTAAAGTTTGAAATATTTGATTCATGAGAAGGTTTCAAAGTTGACTTTTCCGATATGGGAAAAAAAAAGTTTTCATTCGTCTTTTATCTCACGGCGATTTCCTATTTTTTTTTTCTCTCGACATGCTATTAAACCATTTCAGATGAAAAATTATGATTTCAAAATATTTTTCACAACCAAATGATATTTTCGTATTAAATATAAAATTGCTTCATCATAAATTTTCTATCATATATTGAAAAGCTCAATTTGAAACACGAAACACGTATTAAGATTACTGACTCTACGTTTATTCGGTTAATCGCTTGGGGTCGAATTTGATTTACCATTGAATGTTAAATTGTAGACGGCGAAAGCTTTGTTCAAGTGTCAAACAGTTCGTAATTGAAGTTCAATTGCAACAATTTGGCGAATTTATTGCGCAATTATATTGCGCGAAAATGCATTGAACGTCGCATCCGTTACATTAAATTTGACATTTTAGCAATTTTCCATTTATTAAATTTTGATTTATTGAATCGATATTAAAAATATTACGTACATCAATGATGAATATTGATATCTTAATATCGTATATATATATATTTATAAATTTAAATATTTATAACTCACTATATCTTTTAATGAAAAAATAAAATCTCAATATTTAACGTATATAATTTTCAATATAATTATTAAAATATTTTTCACTATTAAAACAACGCTTTTAATTACCATATTAAATTTTCAACGATGAAATTTTTATTCGCATATCCACTTTTCAACCAACATTTTCATATTTTATATAATAGATAATTTCGGCTTAATGCACTTTTACTGAAGCATTTTAATTATCGCAGCGTACACTTTTATTTAGAATTAAAATGATAATAAATCAAAAGAATGCATTCGGGTCGCTTTTTTTAAAGTGATATATATATATATATATATATATATATATATATATATATGTGTGTGTGTGTGTGTGTGTGTGTGTGTGTGTGTGTATATATCGAAAATTTTCTCATTTTATGCCGTTTAATTTTTTCGAAACTACTGGACTTCAATTGTGAATATTTATGAGAAGGATGCTGAATATGCATTTTTTTGCACAAACAATTCATTTGTACTGTGTGCGATTGAAAGTGCATATTTACATACACTGCACGCCTGTATAGGAATAGAAAAATTGCACTTTTTTTTTTGTATCAACATTGTAGTGATTGTCAATACGTGTGCCGCATATAAAAATATTTCACTTTAAAAAAATTAAAAATTCTCCATACAACCAGTTTTATACTTATCATTTGCACGTATAAGATTTAATAATAAATATGATTAGTATTAAAATGAAAAAAAATATATATATTAATATTGAAAAATTTTGATTTGTATCGACGTGTTTTTTTTTTTTTTTTGATATGGAAATTGTTCGAAGCATCTGTGACACGGAAAAATTTACAATCAAACATTAAAAAAAAAAACGATGACGAATAGGCGAAAAAAATAAAAAGTGGCAACAATGGAAAACAAAAAAAAAATGGTCGCGAAAAATATCCGTGAATAAAAAAAAAATCGGAAAATGTATCGTGAAACGTCGACAATGGTACATTTTCGCGCGGAAAAGCTTTATCGCGTTGCACTTTGGCCGTCGTTCAATATGTCCGTCTTGGGAAAACTGCGGAAAACTCGCGTTAAAGCCAAGATTAAGGCCTAGTTTAAGACGCCGTATCGTGAACGTATAAAACTCTTTTCGCATTATCGTTTAACGTTCTCGATTTTTTGTGTATTTATTTATTTATTTACCGTCGAGCGCGTGAAGTTGTTTAACAATGTTGTTGTTGTTGTTGTTTTTTTTATTATTCTTCTTCTGATATTATCTTTATCTGGTTAAAGTAATGCAGCTTTTTAAGAACTCGGAAAATTCACCGGTTTATACTGAATTACCTTTATATATATATATAATACTGCATACATACAAATAAAAATTGTAATCGTAAATAACATTTTTTTTTCATATTAACGATAAAAATTTAATTAGAAATTATTTGTTATATAAATTCTTTATAATTATATTTTTTAATCTATATAGTAATGAAAATTCAAACTTGCATTATAATTAAATATTGTTTCATACATTTTTTAATTACAATATAAATATAATATATTTCAACTTAAAATATATATATATCTAGAATCATTATTAAATGTGATGGTTGAATCTGGAACTGATGACTCGATTTCGTAATAAATTATTGTTTTAAAATTTGACATATATATATAAAAAATATATTTGGCTTAATTATTTTTTAATATATCTAAGAAAAAAAAATGATTGACAAAAAATAAATCATTAACAAAAGAATTTATATTAAATTTTAAAAAAATAACTTGAATTATATTTTATTCTATATAAAAAAAAATATTATAATATAATATAATATTATAATTAAAATTAAAAAAAAAATATTCTGAAATTTGAAATATATCCGAGAAAAACTGTTTATATTCGTGCATATATTTGATGATACGTCTTATTAACATTATATATTATATAATATTTATATAGAAAAAAAATAATAATATTAATCCGTTTAATAATTAAACGACGTCCGTTTTTTTTTTCATATGAAATATAATATTTTGTATAATGAATGAATGAGTGTGCAATAGAAACAAACGATCGTAAATACAAAACGAAAATTTCACAAGAGAGCATCATCATTGGCGCGATTCAATTTCATCAATTCCAAAACAATGGAGTTGTAAAACGCGTAATAACTTACAAAAGCACGCCGACATGGACGTAATTAAATTTATTTCGACCGTGCCCAATAAAAAATATATACACTATATATATATATATATATATACACCTAACCGACTGTATATATTTCAATTTTTATGCTAATTTTATTCTAGTCTCGTACACATTCAATTTTCCGACTCTTTCATTGTATATATTTATATAAATATATATTTATATTTATATTTATGTGTGTGTGTGTGTGTTCGAATAAAATACGGCTGTATTTGCATTTTGGTGAGATTTTAAATAATTGAATTAAATTATGTATTCCGACAATAGTTATTCTCCCCGTCTCCCCCTCCCCTCTCCATTCACCCCCTCCCCCTCCTCCTAGAAGTTTAAATATTAATGAACGTGAAAGCGTTACGAATATAATTTATTATAATTTATGTCGTTAATATTTATGTCTAAAATGCCGTTTTCTTTTGTTTTCAGGTTCGTGTAAATTAATTAATTTTAATCACTACACGTCGGTTTTAATCGGTCGGCGGTAAGTTTTGACTCGGTATAAACGCTAATTATAATCGTGTATACAAAAAAATAAATAAATACAGTGCGATTATGAATTATCGAACGTACATTATTACATTTTATTTTTCATCATTTATCAAAAAAACAATAATAATGAATTCACTCATCTTCATTGAGCCGTTCAATACGCGAGATTTTGTACTCGTATTGCTGCATAATATAACTACAATAAAAATTAATTAAAATTATTAATGTAAGTAAAATATATATGGTATATGATGAATACAAATAGAGCAATGTTTCATATTACTTAATATACAATACTAAATAAATAAGCATATTTTATCTATTTTTTTATATGAACGATATATCCTTAATTAATTAATTTTATTTTATAAATCACACGTGACATCAATTAGTATTTTATATATATATATGAATTTTAATCTCATATTTATGGATAATAAAAAGGTTCTGTACTCCTCAATAACAAAATTTATTATATGTAAATATTTTATTTAGAAGTGAAAAAGCAATATTATGTATGATTTATCTTTAAAAATAACATTATTCGCGTGTAAAAATTATTTATAATATTATAATTACATAAATACATATATATATATTATATTATATACGACTTATATTTACATATATCGTGTAATGTGAATATAATTTATTATACAAGCAGATGTTATCGATTGCATTTCTATACAGAAATATTAGTGTGTAACAAATTCAATATATATATGAAGGGGTTTTTCATTTCGCACCCGGAAAATGCCATGGGAAAATGCGAGAAAATTGGCGGCAAAAAAAAAGAACGTACATATATTATATGAGGTATGAATGATCGTTTGCAATTTTCTTATGGCATAGTGTTTTTGAATTTATATTATATTCTCTTTTTGGTTCATTTTGACGGATAATATATATATATATATATATATATATATATATATATATATATATATATATATATATATATATATATATATATATATATATATATATATATAGCTTCTCAATATTTATTATATATTTATATGTACATTCTAAAATTCTAAAAATATAATTGAAATGCGATTATATTTTACAAAATTATTGCAAATATGCGTGGGTTGTATAAATAAATTTATTTAATATGCAGTAAATTTTTGATTTAATTTCGGATTATTTTTAATAAGTAATACATGTCTATTTTTATTATGAGAATTAATTAAATTTGAATCGTTTAATGAAATATTTTAAAATTAAAATATTATATTTATAGTAGTATAAATATTTTATTCATAGATTTTTATGGTTTTCTTATTATTTTGCAATTAAAATGCACATGTCTTATTGTGAAAATATGAGGATCGTTTTTTTTTTTAATTTTTTTGATTTTATTCTTTTGTATCGACGATTTTAATTCCGAATCCGTAGCTCATTTATGTTGATTAATACCGAAGGGATGGAAAATAAGATCGTGTGGAAGCGAAACCCAGCAGGAAGAGGCAACACAGTCTGTGGAAATTTATTATTGTGGACTTAAATTCCCCGGTCCATTGTGAGCGCCGAACATTCAATTACCGGAGGGTAAAAGCACGGAATTACCTACGAAGCCTTCGTCCTTGTGCAAATGTGTCCTGAGAGGTGTTTTACACACACCCAAACCAATGACAAAACCCGAGCACGCACACAACAGCCCCATAATTATACGCGCGTGTTTTCAAAACGTTCCATTGCCGATTTTTACCAAACTCTATACCCACCCGTGTATCTATAATACTATTCTATCCATTCCTGAAAAACTCTGCGATTCGAGCTTTTTACCATATTGCAAAAAAAAAAAAAGAAAAAAATTAAAAAAACCGACTACGTTTTTCAAAGAACATCCATTATTGTGTCGACGAACGGCGCCAGTTTGGCAAACATTTGTTTATTAAATTCAAATTTAAAAATAATCCCGTTAAAACGTTCGCCCGGAAACGCGGCTGCATTTTCGTTTCCGGTCGGAAAATGTGTACGATTCTCGATTCCGGTTTTTTTTTTTTATTTTGGCGCACAACGAATGCTCCGATTCAGATATGATTTTCATCGGACGACAATTTCAAAAATATCACGGATATATATATATATATATAGCAATTTTGACGTGTTTTTTCCTATATAATATAATTTAAAAATATTAATATATTTTAAAAATAAATATTTTGAATACATTACGACGGTGAAAATGAAAAAAAAACTATGATATCACAATGATATAGGACCGCCTGCACAACAAAAACACATATATTTTCATTTCGCGTACGGGGAATTGTGTACAGGGTGGTCGAATAGTCGGGCATACACAGGATGGTTGAAAATAAGTGGGTACAACTCAGACGAACGTGCAATATATCTTGGTAAAACTAGCAATTTTCTCTAGAACCGAGTAAATCGCGAAGTATTCTTCTGTATCGCGGAGTCGTTATGGTTGCGGTTCTCCATAACAATGTTGGGTTTTCTCGTGAATTCGACAAATTTCCGGTTTTTTTTTCTCCCACCGCTTTTCCTGAGTCTTTTTCTCTTTTCGTCGGAAACTTGAGGTGGGTGAGGTGGAGTAAAAAGAAGCATAAAAATAAAAAAAAAAAACGAAAATACACAGACGAAACTGTTACAAAAAGCGGTTAAGACGTTACGTTACGTACGCACGCCGACACGCACGCGCACAATATTTATACGGTGGCGATAAAATTATATTTCGCAAAATGAAGGCTTTCAGTGGAAAATTGCTACTTTGTCACTGATAAATACAGCACATGACCGACGAAAAACGACGTTTTAAATTTTTTTTTCTAGTCTTCACGGCGCTCGACAACCTTTTTTATATACTAATATTTAAATTTTTCATTTGAAAAATGTTCATAAATCAATCATATATATTTAACTTTTTTTTTTTAATTATAATACATCATATAATATACTAAAAATGATCTTGATAATAGAAGAATTGAAATTGAAAAGAATATATCAGATGTTTAACGTACGAGAACAATCTAGTCTTTCAGTACACCGTTCAAGAATAGAAAATATGAAGAAAGAAATATAGTTGAACATTGTAAAAGATGAGATTAGAACTGAAAGAATATATGAAATTTGATCAAAATGAAAATATTATAAATAAAATCAGAATAGTCGATATTATAAAAGTGCTTTGTTAAAATAAACTATTTCTAAAGGGTTAACGGAGTCATATCTTTTATAATATTATAATAAAAATAATTATACAATTCAAGTATTTGATTAAATTAAAAAAAAATGTTTGTATATATATATATATATATATATATATTAATTTATAGAATAAAAAATATATATCATACGTGTTTTTTATATTGAAAGTGTCCTATTTTCTCTGGGACGAATTCGCATCTGCGCCCCGTCCTAGTGCCGTTCTGTCGAATGAATAGAGCACGTATAAATCATTACAATACGTAAACCGAAGTGTCTCTTGAAAATGTTCAGCGACACTGGTTGTTCTGAAGACATATCAAATAAATGCATTCGAACGAACGATAAAACGGTGACGCTATAATGCACTGTTATAAATGACGTTTATAAACGTTTATCATTACGATTATATTCGAATTTGCGTTATATATATATATATATATATATATATATATATATATATATATAAACATTAAGCGGCGGACGTTTAACGTTTTGCGGTCGTCACGGTTTAACGATATCCGTGCGACTGAATCGACCGCATGTGTTTATTGTGTTAAACCGTGATTCTGTAATAACCATCTATTTAACCCTATAAACAAAAAAAAAAAATAAAAAATCGATTCACTTTCAATAAATTTTCTAAACGTAAACATAACATAAAAAAAAATAATTACATTAATAAATTCAAATTATACAATCTTATTTTATATATTGTTGAAATTTATATAATTTTATATGTCGTTTAAATTTTAAAATAGTGAAAAGTGATGTCAAAAACTTAAAAATTTATATTTAATTAGTTCTAGATGAAGTTAAAACTTTGATTTTTCCTTTTCCATAGCCGTCAATGCATATTTTTTAATTTGACGAGACTTAATTATTAATTATGAATAATGATATAATATCAAAAAAAAAACCGCTTAAAATAACACTATTTTATATTATATAATAAAAAATATTAAATTGACGATCAATTATATTATTATTCGATTTATTAGAACGAAATAAATTGTAATTTTATTTAAATATATAATGAATTCAATTTCGATAGTATTAAATATATAATGAACGAAAATAATCGCCTTTAAATCGAATCCTGTCAAACTTTTCCGAATTTCACCGTTATATCCGAACGGGGGAAAAATCGACTTTCTACCCCCCTCCCTTTATTTTCCTCACACACACACACACACACACAAATAATTAAAATAAAGATATCCATCGTTAAAATTAAACGTCAACGAGGACGATAATAATATTTAAAAAAAAACTTTTAATTAGTCAAGTTTGTTTGAAACGTTCGTGTTTTTTTTTGTAATGAAAATTTTCCGATTCGAATTACGACAGCGGAAAATCGCATATAAAAATATTTTCATTATTATATATTTAACTAGTGGAAATATATTTTACAATATCGTATATATATATATATATATATATATATATATATATATATATATATATATATATATATATATATATATATATATATATATATATATATATATATATATGTATGTTCACTTCTCGAAATCTTATTCTATATAGAAGGGGTTGTTCGGATTAAATTTAGTTGTCACAAAATTTCATCGTCGTTTCACCCCGTGTTTGTTGAACGTGTTTTCCAAGTCTATTCCAATAAATCAAGGTGAAGTGTATCAATTTTGTCTGCTCGCATCCGACATTAATATATTCGCCATGAATCAAAATATACATTATATATTATATAATATGAATAATGGAGCTTTTCGGCTACGGCAATTCACTGAAGGGTAGCTTTTTTTTCTTGTATACGCGCGAAAAACGGACAGGGTGACTATTTTCAATCGTGTGAAAGAAAAAAATATATAACACTATGATCAAAAAGTAAGGTGAATTTGTTTATAAAATGTAAATTATTTATTTATTCTTTCAAATCCCCGTCCGATAAAATGCACTTTTGCCAACGCTTTTTCCAGTCCTTGAAACAGTCGGAATAGTCTTTTTCCGGTATAGCCTTCAAGACCTTCTTCGTTTCGGTTTTTATTTCTTCAATCGTATTAAAAAGGCGTCCCCGCATTTGCTTTTTGAGTTTTCTAAATTGCCAGAAATCGCACGGAGCCAAATCGGACGAATACGGTGGTTGTGGAACGATATGAGTCGACGAAGGAACCAAGAGTTGTAAAAAATGTAACCTAAGAAAAAATACAATTTATCTGCTTTCCCAATGCAGTATCTTCAATATGAATGACGATTAAAATATATTTTTAATCAATAGTGAAAATCTATCTATCTTTAAAAAAATCTTATTATCTTACAACTCCTATAATGAAATAATTTAAAAAAAACACTGAATATATAACTTCGTCTTTATAAACTTTAACATTGATAAATTGATCGAATAAACTTTAACACAGCGAAAAGTTTAAATTATCATTGTGCGACATTCATTATACGTTTTCATTCATCGACTTCCGTTTTGTTTTTTTTTTGTTTTATACAATTATCTATTTTTTCATATATATTTATATAGCATATTTAGTCACCCCTGTCGAATAAGGGCGGTCGGGTCAACCGTGAAAATTTATACGGTCAGTTGAAAATTTATGACGATAATAAGGTGAGCTTGTTTTATTTAAAAGTTTTTTTTTTGCTTTCGTACGGAAAAAATTTACACCATTTTTTTCCTACCCCCTTCATATCGACACAACGGGGAAAAAAAACGACAAAAATCCAGTTTTTCGTCCGATTTTGTCCGTGTCCAAATTTTACCAACCCCCATCCCGTTTTTCCGGATTTTCGCGGCGTTTCAAAAGTATTGCGGATTAAAAAGTGCACCCTTGTGCACTTTCAATTTATTTCGTATTTTTATTTTTTTTTCAATAACTCGTATTTCAATTGCATATACATATATATTTTTTTTCAATTTAAAAATGTAGTCTTCATCGTTAAAAAGTTATGATTATATAAGAAGGATGATTTCGCTTGAGGCACGGAAATAATTATTCAATTTCAATTCCATTATATATATATATATATTTCATTTACACGTGTATTTTTATTTGGTACAAAAATTTGTAATAAATATTATATATTATTAATGTTCATTTCAATTCACTTGAAATTTAAATAAAATGAATGAATAGTTCTAGATATTAATAAAATAAAAGATCGTTATGTATATATTATATTGGATCAAGGCTTTCAAGGTATAACGTCATTATGTTTGAAAATTATCAATTATTTATATAATCATAGACGAAAATCGAAAACGTCGACGTTTGTTTAGTTTAATAAACGTTTAACATCGTTTAAACGCGCGCGACGTTGAATAGGGGGTGCTGCGAGACGACGCAGCGCACCCGTTCTCGTACAGCACTAAATGTCAACGGGTGCCGGTGTCGCGAATCGAATATTCGACGAAACGGAATTATTTAATGTTTTAGTTTTCGGTTTTACGACCGCACCGCCCACATCGCCGCCCACACCGATGGGCGGACGGGCGCTTTAATTTTATCGATGGTTTGCGCGTAGTACGCGTGTCAATGTGTAAGCATATTAAAATTTAAATAATGCAATTTCCGAGTAAAGTGAAATATTAATTCCAATATGGCGTTGTGTGATTGAATAAAATTCAATAATATAATATACCATATGTATTGGGTGACCTTCGATACTATTTTGTGTTGTCATGCGCTGGTTTCTTTTAATATCACTATAAAAAAAAAATCTACTTTTATCCTATACACAATCACAAAGATAACTAAAATTATAAATTCCAATAAAATATATAATCTGTTTTCTCTAAAAAAAAAAAAATAACTACACTTCTAAAAAAAAAAATATTTTACATAAAGCTTCATTCCTCTAACTATTGTTGATTCATTCCGTAAAACTCGTATATTCAAATCAGATTTATTTTACTTGTACTTAACTAACTTCACTAATTATACAATAATCCTTTCCAGTGATTCTTAATCTTTTACGAAACGTGAAATTTGTTTTGTTTTTTAATATTAATTAAAAACAACAAATTTATTTTATATTACGTGATAAATGATAATTATATATATATTTTGTAGAACTCTGATTATATACATATAAAAAAGATTTATAAAGACTTTTATATAGATTATATACAGCATTTTTTTTTTACAATTAATTGATTAAATTTCTCATATTCCAGCTATGCATAAAAATGGCCATCTTTTATTCCCCAGGGATAGTTTTTAATCCAATTAAGGGAAGATTTTGCTAGTGCTTATCTAGATAACTAATTAATGCCAATATTCGTAGTGCAAATGATTTTGCAAAATTTTCATACTAGCAAAGTAGAGTTAAAAAAAAAATATTTATATATAAATATATATTTTATTGATTTTCTTAAATCGGAATAAAATATTAATTAAATATGTATGATTATCTAAATATTATAGACACGCATGAAATAGACAGATCACCGATATAAATATAAAAATAATTAAATATTATTTAATTGTATATAATATAATAGGGATTTTATTATAATCTTGAAATAATATTAAATAGTCAAAATTTTGACGTGAAACGAAGAAATATCTCATCTATTATAGATAACTCGAAATATTCCTACAAGTATATTATTTATCCTGTTGGAAATTTTATAATAATTATGTTCGCCACGTTTGTGTGTTTTCCAAAAAAGGATTAGCCAAAATCGTTACCAGACGAAGGTTCCATGTGACAGATGGAATCCTTTGAGAGGACATTTCTCTCATTAGTCGCAGTCGTCACACTCGTGCAAGGGATCGATTTCGATGTGATCCACGCTTTACATTCACGAAAATCCACCCTATTTTCGTATTGTATATATAATGTACGTACAGAATACGTTATTAAATCGCGTATTTTATTATTCTGTTTTTACGGTATTTTTTTGTTGTTATTATTATTATTTATTTTTAAAGCGGGGTTAGGATTTTTTTTTAATTTTCACGTGGAAAACCCTCGTTATTTCGTGCTCGATATGACAATCGTCTGTTCGTGACATCAATTTTGAAGCAAGACCGCTGATGTCCTTGTTTATATATATATATATATATATATATATATACGAGGTAAAAATTTTAATTATTTTTTAGATAAAATATCGTTATTTCATTTTATATATAATAGTTAAATTATGAAAATATATTCATAAAAACTTTCATCTATCAATTTATGAAACTCTCATTGCATACAAATATTCTTATAGTTAATAAAATAAAACTTTGTTCTATTATACTTTTTATCAAATTATATAAATTAATATATTATTATAATACATTCCGAAAAAATAATTTTTAATATACGCATTCAGTATAAATTCGTATAGTAAAGGAAAACATTCGACAGAAGCCGTATCGATTTTAATTCTCTCATCATTGGCTGAGTATCCTTGAATTAATAAAATGTAAATATTGAACCTGAAAGTCCTCATAATAGCCTATCTTGCATTTCCTAAATGGCGAATCCTTTTCCTGATAATCGATTCGTAGGCATATTGAAAATTCAGTCAATAGTATTTTCATCAATCGCTATTCATTTTATTTAGACCGAGAAAATTTCGTTCCGATTTTTTATATAATATATATAAAGTGTGTTTAAAAATTATTTATATAAATTTAAAATATAATATAATATTTAATATATATTTTGATTCACTTTATATATATATATTGAATAAAAAAATATTTGGAAATTTTAACGAAATTGAGGTAATTGTTCAGATTTCAATATGCGCAGGTCAAATATTATAAAGAGTATTTTTCTCGTTTACGCTCAAGTGAATATAAAAAAAACACATATTTATATATGTATAAGTATATATATATACATATATGTGTGTGTGTATTATTGAAAAGCCTCCACGTTATATGGAAGCTGTCAAAATATCGATTTGTATGAAAGCTACGTAGAGAGAAGATGTTTAACGAAAGATAAATTTTCTTATGTATTTTCGATAAAATGTTTATCGCGCTGAAACGGTCCAAATAGAAAATAATATATACAGGTTCATCGAAAAAGTCGTTGCCGTTTAAATTTATTTCATCGCGATTCGACAAAATATCACCGGCAATATTTTGATAGTCGTCGCGAAATTTTGCGCTACATTTTACGCTAATTATTTTAACGAATAAATTAATAGTTTTGCAACCCCTGAAATTTATATATTAATTCTGATATAGCGAATGTCATCGAAAATATGTTTTATATTATTCGATAATAATAAATCATCGATTTATTCCAATTTAAATACGACGCACACTATTTACAGTACATATCCGATTAACCCTTTCGGTGAATATGAAAAAAAAATAAGGATGAATCGTTTAATTTATTCGCATATAAATAAAATAAAATCTTACGGCGGTACGCGTTTAAAACGTTATGAAAGATTCGAACGTGTATACGTGTCACCGGCAAAAGACGACATAAACACCGCGAAACTTTGACATAATATTACAACGCACGCGGGATTTTCGAAATATCCACGGAATCCTTGAAGGGAAAAGCGGATATAGAAATTTTGCGAAATTAGCACGGAGCTTGATTAACTTAAGGGCGGTGAATTTCTGAGATTTCATATCGCATTCTCCGTTTCGAAATTGACACGGGCCAAAATGTTGCCCGAATTTACTATTCCGTGTGATTGAAGGCACTTAAAGGGTTAACGACGCTGCACATATTTCTATATAATAAAATATTTTAAAATAATAATATTTTTTTATTAGTTGCACTTCAGTATTATAATATATATATATATATATATATATATATATATATATATATATATATATATATTTACATTGACTTACATAAACCATACATATTTAATTTTCTTCTTTAGGTTCTAAAACAGACTTCTCATTCTAACACAAAATATATAATTAACCTTTTCAATTAAAACTCAAATTATCTATTATAAACTTGGTCTCTTTTTACAAATATTAACAATTATTTTAAACCTCCTTATAATATTATCAATAAAACAGCAATAAAATTTTTAATTCTTAATACTTAAAAAATAAAATGAAACGATAAAAAAAATCGTTCACATAGATTTTTTACTGATGTTAACTATTTTTTTTTTCAATTTTTTTTATTGTCGCAAAAACGTTTGAAATTAGATATGAATATAAATATTTTTTTTTATCTATTTTTCTGATTTTATTTTGAATATATAAATTATTATCAATATTTAAAACAATGTTTATATCTTATATTAAATCCATTTTTAAACTCTTTCATCTACTATTCATATTTATATTTAAAAAATAAATATGAATAAAATTTAAAATTGAATATTCTATATTAACACATCTTCTGCGGGAGACTGCAATCAGTCAATTTTGAATATTAGATTTTAACTTTTTTAAATCGATATATTTTTTTTTTGAAATTTGTTCAATACATCTGTTTATTATATTCTGCTATATGCGTAGTCTTTTCTTAAATCTAATCCCGCAAAAGATGTGTTAAATATATATTAAAATGTGAATCAAACGGCGAATAATTCAAAAGTTTACACTTAACAACGCAATCTAAGCTACTATATACGACATACATATATATGTATATATATATATATATATATATATATATACAGGACGGTGCGAAAATCACGTTCAGCGTCAAATTAATTTGACGTATGGCATTATTTTGAGACCTCGGGGACTTGCACGTATTTGTCGTCGTGTCACACTCGATCAAACACCTCCTGTATTATATGAGATCCTTGCTGGATCGTTCAGTCGGGATTAATCAGAGTTAGGCGCCCGAGGCGACCGCCTATATTGAGAATTACAACGCAATGGTCTCAACTCGTTTCGATATATCAACGACTGTCGAAGTTTACACTTGGTAATATAATATAAGGGACTACGTATAACGAGACACGTCTTAATTTCGTGCATGAGTAATGATTATTTCGAATTATCGAAAAATTTTATTTATATTTATATAAATATATAAATGTGAATTGAATTAAAAATAATATATTACATATAGAATTATATTCATAATGATAGTGAAATTCGAGTTATTTATGATAAAATAGTGCATTAAAAATCGTACATAAATATTAGACATTATATTTTCATAGAATAAAATCAAAAATATATATTTTTTTTATCATAACTAATTATCTAAATTCAAAATTAGTCTATGAAAGATTTGATCTGTTTGTAATGTACATCAAAATTTAGTTTTTACAAATCAAACATTCTCAAAATTTATTTTAGAAATCTAAAAATTCGTTTCTATTTCTATCAAGACTCTAAATAATTATTTATTTTGAAACAGCATTAAAAATCTTAATATTATTTAATATTCTAAAAATAAAATAATATATCTTTTACTGAGGAATATTAGATCGATTTGATTTGTTATTTTTATCATCATAAATTTTTGTCTAATCTATCTATATTTTATGAATATAAATCATAAAATAATTAAATATTGATCTATACAACCGATGCATTGATTTATCGACGATAATTAATAATTTAGTTATTGAATTATGAGTGACAAAGCGATAGGATTTCGATAGTAGATTTAGGATCACTTTCAAAGGAATCTAACCATATTTCCAATACTAAATTGAATTTGAATAACATTATTCAAATACTCTTGTCCCTTCTATCTTTCTGACCCACCCCACCCCCCCATCTTTTGCACCCCCTTCCCCCAATTTAATATTATATTATTATTATTATTATATACAAATTCCATTGTTGAAAACGACGTAAACATAATTTTGATAGTAATAATATGCATTTCGTTTATATTATTTTAGCGTTTGTCCTTTGAATATTCGTCGTTGCCGTTTTATATTTCAACTTTCGGGTTATTTTGGACGTTTCGCGTTGAAAATTTAATAAAAATACGTTATTTCCGGGCAACGGGTCAAAGGGTGTGTTTCAAATTATTGTTTAAATAATTCCACTTTACTCTGAATTAATTCTAAATAATGCATTCACTTCACAATATATATTTATATATATATATATATATATATATATATATATATATATAAGCGAATACGTGATATTAATTTTTGTTTTTAATCGACGTATTCAACGAATTAATATTTATTTATTTTTAGCTCAATTAAAGCTCTCATTCTTATATAATTTATTAATTATAGATTTTTTTTAATATTATTATATTATGTACGTCGATAATTCAACTATTTACGACAGAATTTTATTGCAGGTTTTTAACATATCAACGCATCAGAATATTTGAAAATTTAATAAATTTCAAAATTTAATTTTTTTTTTAATTAAATTTTAACACTTTAAAATTAAAAAAAAAATATTTTGATTTAAATAATTAATATGCGACATTAAAAAACTAATTAAATTTATATTATAGTATGATATTATATTTTTATATAAAGATTAATGGAAATTTTTTTAGTATAAAGCATTTATACAACGATATTAACTTTTGGAACTGAAAGTATCCCGTGTGACACTTTTGAAAAACGATATAAAATCGTTGTAATCGTCTAATGTTACTTTTACACGTACGATTGGCAATATTTAACATTCGGCTCGCGTTCAGGAAAAACTGTCATTTTCTATATTAAAAAAATAAATAATAATAAAAAGAATAAAACGGAAAAGAAACGACATTCGCAAAAGTTTAACGGGAAAAATTTGAACAGTCGCCGAAAAATTTATTGCCGAAAATATAGCTTTTGACACTTTGTCACGGGATTGTGGAATAAATCCAGAATCGTGCACATACAAGGGCGCAAGTTTTTCCTCTTTATTATTATTATTATTATTATACGAAGGCTCTCTGTGTTTTTCCCGCCTTTTTTTCCTCGCCTTCAACCCTCGGATTTTTCGTTCTCGTACCATTCGAAGGTTGATCGGGGATTCGAAGCTTTTTAAACCTGTTTATTTTCATATCGGTCGACGTTTGTCAAGCGTAAAAGAGTGATTGACAATGAAAATATATAATATGTGAAAATGAAATGAAAAATTTGCATTATATAATATTATTATGACGAGGCTATTTCTTTTCGATCATTTTCCGACAATAAAAAAACTCAAGATGAATTGTAGTAAAAACGATATAAAATAAAACTCTAATCGGCGAAAAATGCGCTGAACTAGAAAAGATGGACTGAAATGGATCGCTGTGGACCGAGTGCAGAATTCACAATATATAATGGTTAAAAACGATTAAAACCGGAAAATACTTATGACAGTTAGATATTTAGATGTGTGTATGTATGTATATTATATACAGCCAGATCTAAAATTTTAAATAGTTATAATACGGAGTGATTGTAACTTGAAACCGTCGAATTAAATTATTTTTAATATTATATAATATATATAGATATCAACATTACTATTAGTTAACAATACTGTTTCAACTGTCAAACAAGTTACAAGTTTCTAAAATGTAACTTACGCACTATTATATTATATATATGTATATATATATATATATATATATATATATATATATATATATAAATTAAATACAGCAGAATATGAATAGCACAAATCGATTTCATTTATATGAGAGGTATATTCATTGAAAATGCGTGTCGAAAATAAATGGATACGTGATTTATTTATTTAGTTTTTTTTTTTTTTTTGAAACACGCTGTATATTGGCGTTCGTATGCTTTCGCCGTAGAATGTGTGTAAATACGTTTACGACAATCCGATTTTCATTTTCAATATCAAAAGAAAAATATTACGTTTTCACGTGCGAAAAGCCCGAAGCGCTCTCCCGTTCACGGTAACAACCCCCCGGAAAAGCATTAAAATTATTTCACTCCATTTAATGCGAATTTTTATCGCGGCCACTAAATATTTATATTTATATAAAATACATATATATATTTATATTATTTTTAAATTGAACGTGAATAATAAAAAAAAAATACTCCGCGACCTTATAAGCGGTTATATTAAAATTTATGAATAGACGACGACGATTGCAAAGGGGGGGGGGGCGAGATTGTGAATTTTTTTACATTTTTTATTGCAGGAAACGATAATAAAAAAAAATACATCTGTATCTTTGTGAGATTTGTTTTTCTTTTCTTTTCATTATTATTATTTTATTTTATTTTTTTTGGTAATTTATGCGTATTTTCCGTCTTGCGTTTTATGCGGTTATAACAATAATTTTTATTCGGTCTTTTCATTTGAGTATTCATTCTCTTCAAATCTACTTTATGTACTGTTTTTTTTTCATCATTTTGATTATTTCCCGAATTATATTTGTCATATTTTATTTGCGACAGAGTTTTGATTACGGTTTACTGAAATAATTATGAAAAAAAATTGATATTTAAAGTTCAAATTATATAGCTAAAAATTTTGATTGCAGTAATAAAAATACATCTAATATGAAAAGTTTTTAACTTCAAGCAGATCTTAAAAATCACTTTAAAAATATTTATATATATATATATATATATATATATATATATATGACAATATTTTTTTTTGTTTTATATAATCATAATTAATCGCATTATTTTGTATAATTTTATATAATAAATAAATTACATACGTATATAAAAATTATATATTATAAAAAAGTTATAACCGCACATATATATTAATTTTAAACCTTTAACACATATTTATAAACTTTTTTAACGTGTTATACAAAAAAATCTGACAAATTGAAAGGATTGCACATCGCAAATCCTGCAATAGTGTTTACAACGTCCGCCAATTGATCGCGCCCGAGTCACACTCGGGCGTGCGGCGTTAAGCGATTAAGTAAATATCATTAAAAAAAAAAAAGAATAAAAACTACCCTATAAACAATCAATAGTCTGATCGTCGCCCACTCGAATTCTGCTACCATCGTTTATTCCCTTTGCGCTTTCAATATTTTTTTTCCACATATATTGAAGTATTTTTATAAACTCCGCACACTCGAATAGCGAATAGAGGGCTTTGAATATCGAACGAATTTTTTTATATATTATTATTTCGACATGGGGGGAGGGGGTTTATTTTCGCACAAAATTCGCAAACACATGTGCGCACAAGTATATAATAGCAGTTTGTTATCCTAAATCCTGTAGCAAGCGGGTCGAATCCATTTACAAATCTGTTTATTTTTTTTTTCACCCTCCCACCCACCCACCACCACGGTTACATAAAATATTTTTTCAGCGTCAATTTAATCCGCGCACCTTTTTCAGAGTTATCGTATTTTGTTGTCGGATATTTTTTTTTTATCTACGTCTGTCTATTTTTCCTTTTACGATTTTCACCGGTCGAAGATTCGCGTGACGATTCTTTTTTTTTACTAATATGACGTAGAAAATGAATTTTCCGCAACGAATACTACTGAAAAACCTATTTTTCTTTTATTTAAAATTATATATATATATATATATATATATATATATATATATATAAACATTAATATATTTTAAACAAAATTTAGTCATTCATTTTTAGTACAATCAATAGATTTTAAATCTTATTAAAAAAAATACCTTTCATATAAATTTATTTTAATCGATTTAAATTTAAAAATATTTTTTTCTTTTCATATTTAAATAATTTAAATATATATTTAGTTAATAAAACAATATTAGATTTTTAAAATATATTATTTTTATGAATCATTTATTATAAATATAAATCAATTTCTATCTGTAAGTGATTTGCAATATATAATATCTTAAAATCTGTAACACGAATAAATCTATTTTTTGGAATTTTATAATGGTTTTTATATTTGATGAAAATTGTAACAAAGATAATCAAAAAAAAAAAAAAATGCGTAAAAGTTAAAAATAATATTTTTTATAAAAAAAAAGCAGAACGATTTCCTTGTTAAAATTAGATATACATTGATATAAAATAATATTTTGTTACTAAATTAATATGAAAAAAATTAATAATTTATATTTTTATTTATTTATATAAAGAAAACATTATTCAATTTAAATATATGAAATTCTCAACATTAGCCCTGTGCACAATGAAAAATGACACCGGATGAAATTTTCACAAATCCAGTCAAAAGTGTTGAAAGCGTCACTAGGCAAGTGAAAGAAGAAAAAATAAAAAAATAAGTCGAAAAAGTGTTGAAACGTATACTCGAAATGTTGCTGTCGTTGCAGATATAGAAGAGGTAAGGTTCCTGAGGTTCTATTCAACTCGAAATAAAATATCGCATATCTCGTTGAGCCGCCGCCGTGGAATTCAAAATAAATCCTCGTATATTATTATGAGGCGAGATCTCTGATGTTTCTCCGTGACGCGCTACAGAATTTCTATTATGAAAATAGCTTACATCTATCCGCATAGTCGACAGTCATACACGGCTCGGGCAAATATCACAATATAAAGAAATGACACAATAATATCGTCTACATTTCATACCGAAGGCATCGCTTTTCGGTATGAAAGTTTTTCCACGTGCTCGTGCTGCATTTTCACGTGCTCGTGGATATTTCATTTGAATCTATATAAAAAAAAATTTTTTTTTCAATATATAAATATAAATAAATCGTAATTGTATAGTGCTTTGTAATCTAGAATATTTTCTGACTATATATAGTGAATGGTTCTTTTTTATAAATATACATATTCTTCTTTTGAAACTTTTGACACCAATTCTATTGACAAACATTTTTCACGTCTTGCTTCCAATTTTTTTTCTTACAAAATTATCTATAAAAATCTGTATTTATCATTTCATAACATGTAGCTGAAGTATTGCATTATTCATAATTTCAAATTTTTCTATTTGCTATATTGTCAATCCAAATTATTGATAACTCAACAGAATCTTGTGTCTATGTCCATATAAATACAAGAATTCAATATTAACCTGTTAAAGCACACGCCCGGGCGTGTTTTATATTATTGTCAAACATCATAAATCACTTGTTCAAATGTGATTCGCGTACTTTATTATTCATATTTATTTTATTAAAATCAAAATATTATATAATTTTTAAAATAAAACTAAGTTTTTGAATTGTATCAAATGTTAATAGAAGTATTCTATTTGATAAAATGAGCTATTCGAAGGCATTTAAAAGAACTGCCCTTATTTTTATATGGAATTTAGTTCTCACTTTGTCGTCCGTGTAATTCTTTCACCTCTTTTTCCTCCCTATTAACCCGAATGATCGGGAGAACGGAGCTCTTTCACAAATTTCCACTTTGCAACGGTATTTATCCAGAGACCCCGAATTCGAACGCTATAAATTCTTTCGGAAAAAGCATACGGAAGAGGTGAGGCGGGCGGAGGGGAGGCGACGGACGAAAAGCGGTATTCGTTTCCTTCGAGTTTTCCGTCCGGTTTCTTTTTTTTTTTTTTCTACCTCATACCACTAGATTCGTGCCGCTTTGAATTTTCCTCGCGTGACACATAATTTTCATTAAATCGCTCGAAACGGTTTTCCATTTCGAGCTTTAAAGGTTGCCGGTGAGCTTTTTGTTCGATTTATGTATTTTTGCGCTGGCAACTTTTGTTACCGACGACGCGTCACAACTTTATAGTATCCCCAGATGAAATTAAAGGGGTTTTCGGTCGCATCGTTTTTAACCTTTTGTTGTTGTGTCTGAGTTCAAAAAGTGTACACACTAAATACAAAGTGTAATCTATTTTAATGCTAACTTTTGTATTGTATTGCCGTTGTGATGATTATAAAAACCAAGCCGGACAAAATCGTGTTTTTGAACACCTTTTTGTATCTAAAATTATCGTTCTCTATAATTAGTCGTGCGTTAATTTATTGCCATACAATTGAATATGAATCATAAATAATATTAAAAAAAATATATATATTTCTTAATTATCTATTAACAAAAATATTGAGAAACATTGATCTATATATTAATATCTGAACATATAATCAATAAAATATTAATTTTTATATATTATATTTTTTTGAATATATATATAAATTTTCATGTATATTAAATATATAGAAGAATTTTTCACTGATAGAAAAATAAATATATTTTTATTTCAATATTTATATTTGAAGTTCTTTACGAATTTTCATCATGAAATATATATAATATAACGAATGTAATATTATAAAAAAAATATTTTATTAAATGTAAAAAAAATATTATTTTTTTAAATAACCTGAAAAAAAATATATATATATATATGTAAATAAGGAAAATGCATTGATTTTTTTTTAAATACATCTTTTTTTCTCTGAATTTCGAATCACGTCAAAAACAGATAACATCAAAAAAACAATTCAAAAAAAAACACGTTGAAAATTCGAGGCAAAACCCTTTTAAAAAGAACTTTTTTCTTCTATCTATATAATCATGACATTTAAATATTAGTATAAAATCGTACATCGTTTAAAAGAGCATGAATCGTATTTTTATTCAGTACCTTTATTTTTTTTCTACTACATTAAACAATATATATATATATATATATATATATATATATATATATATATATATATATATATATATATATATATATATATATATGTATGTATTACGCATATAAATTGTAATATTTTTCTTAATCAATTCCTAGAAAAAAAAAATATAATGTAATTAAATCATATTTTTAATTTATACAACGATATTTTATACAATATAAAGACTATATATGCACTTTTAAAATCAATGTCTATTATATTTAGATGGTCTTACTTAAATAATTATAACATTCTTATTTTTATAATTTTTGAACCAAAAATTTAAATATATATTTTAAATAGTATTTATTCTTATATAATATAAAAAAAAATAATTAAATATAAAAAAAATATAAACAGAACATCGTAATAATTTTAAACTATTTTTTAAAACAAAAATTTTCATACTAATTTCATATATAAATATTTTAACATATTTTTTAATTTGGTTGTATTTTTATAATAAAAAAAAAATAATATTATACTTGTTCATAATTCAAAAACGATTATATCGATTTACAAAAATATATCTGAAAACGTCGACACTTTCTTCAAAATCAAAATCAAAATAAAAAAAAAAGACCTCAAAATCTACTCCTTTAAAAATTTATTATTACGACGTGATTTCGTTAACATTAGAAACGCGTCGTTTTTTTGCATTCAGTCGAAAAAAAAATAAATAAAATAAAAATAAACGTCACATCTTAAAAAAGGCCGCGCTGCTGGGCCGCGTATTACTCGAGCGCGCTCAAAAAAATATATTTATTTTTTATATATTTATATATATATATATATATATGAATATATATATTTTTTTTCATTCGCTCTCTTCTCTCACGTGAAATAAAAGCCTTCGCGGAAAATGGCAATTCTCGACGAACATTAGTATAATGAGGTGTCGTTCGGCATGCAAATATTTTTCTACGTAGCAAAACATTAAAGCATAACCGACTCCAATAATGGAGTTAAATTAAATAATACGCCTGGAGGATGTTTAATCCGCGCTCTAGCAGTCCGAGCATAACTTGAAATCTTGTTTTTTTTTTTTTTTTTTTTGTTACGCTTTATTATTACTATTGTTAGTATTTTGAGTTTAATTATTTTAACCGAGTTGGCGTTTTTCTCTAATCTAACCACCCCCCCCCATCCTTCTCTCACCCACTAAACCTCGATTTTACAAAATATTTTCTAGTTATTTTATGTATAATAAATTATTGCTATTATATTATTATTATTAATAATAATATTTTGCATAAATTTATTTTATATATTCGCTATATTATTAAAATGATCTATGAATATATTCCCAATTCTTACAAAAATAAACGTGTTATAATTTATTATAATTACTGATCAATAAAACTATTTATAACATAAAAATAGTATATTTGAAATAATAGAAAATTATTATATCAATTTTAATATAAAATTAAAATATTTTCACTTTCTAAAGAATTTATTTACACACACACACACATACATATATATATATATATATATATATATATATATATATATATATACATTTTAATATATTATCGATTGTTGATAGAATTTCAAGATTCAAATGGCACTTGAAAAATTCTATGGATTATGGAAAACTTGTATTAACATATACAAGTATTTTTTTTTCACAAAATACAGGGTGTGCAAATTTTTTTTATATATATTTTTTTTTAATTCAATTTTTATATAATAAAAAACATATACAAAATTATATTATATATATATATATATATATATATATATATATATATATATATATATATATATTAAAATAATACTTTTATATAATGTTTTATATATGATACAACATTTAGTAATAAATTTATAATGAATAATTCCACTATTTAATAACGATTATATTTTTAATATTATATATTTTTTAACGAAAAACAAAAATCGATAATTTTCGTGACACCCGTTTAATATAATATAATATAACGTACCTTTAACGTATTTGTCGTATAAATTATTTATATGCGCCCACAATGAATACGTAAAATATATTTTTTTAACCCTCTACAAGCGTTTTTTTTTTTTACCCTCTTTTTCAGTATGCTCTAATAATATAGGGAAAAAGAGATAGAGAAAAAAAAAAGAGACGAATATTTTATGAAAGATGAGAAAATATATTAGAAAAATATGATTAATGACCGAATTTTGTCTTACGAATTTGTGAGAAAGTTGCCGCGATATCTTTCGCACAAAAGCAAAGAGTTATAGAAAATCTTGTAAGTTTTGGCATTAAAATTGCGTAACAAGTTTCAACGAAAGGACATTTTCATATGTATATACGTATGTGTGTGTGTTTGTGTATGCGTAACGTATATATATTGTAATTTTAACGCATCATTTATCACGAACGAATTTTTTTTTATGAATAAATATTAAAATTATTATTACTATCGAATATGTCAAATATATAATATAATATGATATTTTTTTTTAATATTTACTAAATATTTAATAAAATAAAATTTTTACAATGACAATAATATTTTTATGTCTTCGTCATGATTTTGTGTAAAAGATTTCGACTTATATAATATTAATTTCTTTGAATTTATATAGTAATACAATAAAATTCTAAAACTCAAAATTAATATTTAGAATTGTGAAAATTTTAATATTTTATATAATATATATTTTATTTATTGAAATATATGTAATCAAATTTATGTAAATTTTTTTTAATAAATATGTGTTGGCAAAAAAAATTCCTTTGATTTGGAAATCTTACGACGACAATAAAGAGAACAAAGTTTTTCGCGTTTTATTTTGCCGATTTTCCATTTGTTTTTGTTTTTTTTTATTTCAATTATGGAAAATCCAATGAAAGCGCAACGCGAACAACGAAAACGTTCGACATGTTCAATCTTTTGCGTGGTAGGGAAAATTTATAGAATTTTCACATTTTCACGTAAATTCATTTTCTTTTTTCGTCTTTTTTTAAAACATACACATGTTTGTGTTCGACAAAGTAATTTTTCAATAATTTATGTACAAGTATATGTTGATAATATTACATAAATATTTTTTTTTGAGTACAGATTTTTGTATTAATTCTTTTTTTGTACATTTCTAGTATATTGTGGTCATTATTTTTTTGAAAAATTCGATATTTTCGGATAAATAGTATCTTTTCTTTTTGTAACTCAAATAAAGACCCTTTTTAAAAATTCATCGTGCTCAGACGTCGTTACGTTTTTTCAGTAGAAAACGATCGAATGTGATCAAAGTTTGTCTTATTTGACTGAGAAATCAATTTTGTTGCACGGAGGCACAATTGAATTTGAAGAGAAAACTAAAAGCAAAGTAAACACCGGTCCAATGTTGAAGTTTTCAGAAGAAGAAGAAGAAGAAGATGAAGATGAAGAAGAAAAAGAAAAAAGTCTCGGGCGCCATTCCTGAAAAACTTTTATAATAGATTTTCGATTTTTCGTACCGAAAACACGACGGGATTAAATCGACATCAAGTGAAATGGAAGCAGAAACGGCAACAGAACAAAGAGCTACAAGGTGCGATTACAAAGTGCGGTGACTGATTTTATTACGAAAGTACTAATGGAGACGTTCGTATACGAATAATCTAATTATGTATATTTGAATCCATCTTTAAACGTATACATTCAACATTATATAAATTAAATATTAAATTATTTATGAAAAAAATATTTAATAAATTAATATATATATATAATATATTAAAAATTGATTCGTATTATAAATCAATTAATATATAATATTAAATTTTCATACACGAATTCGTTCTAAATAAGCAATAAGACAGACAGTTCATGGAATTAATAACGTTTATTTTATTACAAAAGTTTCGAGTAGTTTTACTATTTTAACAGCGCAAAGTTTGCTAAACTAATTAATTGATAGTCGTCGAAGTGTTTTCACTGTAAATATTATCTTTTAAACACATTTTCAGCAAACACGACTGAAAACGTTTCGCTGAAAATATTACATCATATACGTATTGTTATTATATACAATAAAATAATAAGCGTTAATTTAACATATATATATTATTCTATTATTATATATAAAGCAATTATTCATTATTATTTTATATTATATTATTTTAAAATTGAACTTAGGTGTGTCGCGGATCTTCAGTATAAACTCTGGTATGTTTAATTCCATTTTATATTTTCATATTAAAAAAAAACATTTTAATTTTTAGAATCGCTTAACGTTTTTATAATATATCTTTTTTGAAATTTCTTCGTCGAAATTTGTTGCACAACTTATATATTATTTATTGTAATAAAATAGTTTAAGTTAAGTTAATTAAGTTGGAAACTTTTTTTTTATGCGCCATTATGATGAACGCTCATATTTTTTTAGATTTATTTTAATGCGCTTCTCAAAATTCATGAGCTAGAAAACTTTGCTATTTTTCGTCTTTCATATTGTTGTTGTTGTTGTTTTTTTATGTCGCATAAAATTTTTCTATGTTTATTATAATATCGCATTCATATTTTTATTATAATGTAAAATTGTTGAATTTTATATGCGGCACTTGTATTTATACCATTGATAACAACAATATGCTAATATTTATCAGATGAAGATATCGCATAATGTGATATTTAAATACAGGATGTTTCAAAAAAAAAAAAATTTTTTTTTAATTCCTTATATAATTTAATGATGATTTAGATCTAAATTTAAAAATTGATCAATATTAAATATTACACAATTATATATATTACGATATTTCATAAGATTTGTTCATT
This sequence comes from Leptonema lineaticorne, assembly GCA_024500535.1. Classification (NCBI taxonomy): domain Eukaryota; kingdom Metazoa; phylum Arthropoda; class Insecta; order Trichoptera; family Hydropsychidae; genus Leptonema; species Leptonema lineaticorne. Next base: position 10,689,472 of record JANIJI010000001.1, read on the forward strand.
TTTACAATATGAAATGAATACATGACTCAATATTGAAAAAAAACAATAATCTGATGGAGCGAGATCTGGAGAGTATGTAGGATGCGGTAAAATATCTCAATCAATTAAATATATTATAGATTGATTAAATATTTAAAAAATTTTAATTTATATTAAATATATTAATTTTATGCTTTATATAAAAATAATGTATGTTTTGAAAATATGGATTTATTGAACAAATTTCGAAACTAAAAAAAAAAGTATTTTTCGTCACCGTATTTTCTTATAAAAAAGTATATTAAGATATATTGATATACATTATTTATTTATCATTGTGCATTTATAAGAATTTATAATTTTAACTTTAGTAATATTTTTAGCAAAATTGTTAAGTTTGAATCAAAAAATGTTTGAAAGTTTCAATATCGAAAATGCAGTTCAATTTATGATTTCATTGTTATAGACTAATTTATAGAAATAATACGAAAATTTTTTACAAAAAAAAAAAAAATAATAATATTAATATTCATTGTCGCGTATCGATTTTTCGCATTAATCTAAATAGTAACCAAATATCACCTCACATCTCAAGTGCAAAGGGTTAATTTATATGTAGAAATAATATTTTTTTTTTGTCACCCTGTATAAGAGCACGTACGATTAGCAAAAAAAAAAAAAAAAAAAACACAACGCAACGCACAATAACGATATCAGCAATAAGAAAACATTATCCAAAACGGGCCGTGGTAAATTTTGAAAATGGAGCGTACACGTAGCAACCCTTATCTCTCAGACGTTGTCGGGGCGAGCATAAAAGAAAACGCACCGACGCCGTCGTATCTGTCCGCGTCGTTAATTCGGATCACGTTCTACGTTGTTTACCCGCTTTATTTTTGACCTCTTTAATTCGACATACGTTGTTCGTCGAAATTAATATGCGCTCTTAAACGCAAAATCTCACCCCCTCTGTTGAATTCAAACGTACTCGGAAGAATTAAAATGGCGGATTATAAGGGTTGTTTCGATTTAATATATATATATATATTTTTTTTTTTTTTGTTACAATTTATTTTGGAAAATTGATTATATTTTTTATCATTAAATGAAAATATTTTTTTTGTATTTTAAAAATTATCAATATATAATATATATATATATAAATATATGATATAATATGAAATATTGATATATTAATTCATGTGCAACAAATTATGAAATTAGGTACGCAATAATTGCATTTATATATTCAGTCAGTTCTCGAGTTACGACCATTTCGACTTATGACGAAAAAATTTCATATTTTTTTTTATATAGAAATAAATCAATTTTTTATAATTTTCGTCACATATATAATATATATCTAATATAATGTTGCATTCTTTTACAATCGATTGCTCAGATAATAATCAAATAAAAACCAGAATAATATATATATATATATGAAAATAGTTTCAGATATAAAAGGACTAAAGTATGATAGATTTATATGTCACAAATTATTATATTATTAATTAGATTTAAATATCGAAATATCTGAATACGAAAATCTTGTATACGGACCCCGAATCGACATCCCCGAATGCAATAATTCATTCTTTCGCATTTTCTTCTTCCTTTTTTTTTTTTAACATCGGATCGACGAAGCAACACGTTATCTGAGGGTTGTTCGCCGCCCTTTAACGAAGCCATTTATCGCCGTCAATAAAAGCGGCGTAGACCGGAGCGACGTGACGCGACTATTTACCCGGACCTGTGTATACGCCGCACACTATATATACGGCACTATATGGCCGCCGGATTAAGGCCACGCCTAATATTGCGATTTTTTTTCGGGCGGTGCGATCATTGAAAATTTAGATTTTACGTGACGTTTTTGCAAATTTTTTTTTTCTCACTCAGGATTTTGCATTATATTGCTGCCACGTTTTCAAAACGAGTCTGATATATATATATATATATATATATATATATATATATATATATATATATATTTTTTGAATATATAAAAATATATTTTATATAGTATTTTTTTTTTATTTTATATAAAATAGTTATAAAATTTTATTTTAATATATTTTTATATGAAAATTCTAAAATATATCATACATTAAATCTTATAATTTTTACGAAGACTATAATTTTTTAATTTTTTATTAGATCAATTTTACGCTCAGATTTATATAATAAAAATGCAGTTTTGAATTTTCGCACTCTAAACTCCACCATATATATGTGGGTGATTTTATCAATTTTAACATTTATATATCATTACAAATATTTTAAATCAATTAAAAATATAATCATTATATTTTAAGCAATATAATTAAAGATTTTACTGTATAAAAAAACAATCTAATCGTAAAAGAAATGATTTTATATATATATATATAAAATTATTTTTATATAAAATATACAGATATATATATGAAATATTTTTAAGTATAACAATTCTTAAATGAATCGCTTACACTTATGTCACTCTTTTTTATATATAAAAAAAAATACAATTTAAAAAGTTTTATATGCGGCCAATAGTTTCATTAACAATTTTCACATATTTTATTTTTATTTTAACATCATGTACACACGAAATCACTTGCGAGGCACTCCATTAAAAACTCTTAATTGCATCTGGTGGCGTCCTGTGTTCATTTTTATGTGCTCCGATGAGAAATTACAGGCTTTTAGGGGGCGTCTTTCGCGTAATGGGGCCAGCTTTAAAAATTTTTCCGTCATAAAACTTCGAGCGCTCTAAAGAAACATATTTTTCGATTAGAGCTCGCAGCTAAAGCGAAAAAAAGACGGAAATATAAAGAGTGTATGTGTTTGTGTTTGTGTGTGTGTGTGTGTGTGTGTGTGTGTGTGAGAAAGAGAGAGAGAAAGTGGGAAAAAGAAATAAAGAAAAGCGCAACTTCTTAAGCGTCAAAAGCGGCGAAGAAAATGGAGGCCGAGAAAAAAACATCGAAATATAAGAATAATTACGTCGTTACTAAGCTTGAATGTGTAGTCGAGGCAAAAGAGGCGCTTTTTTTTTCTTCTCGTGTGTTTCACGTTTTTTCCTTTATTTTTTATGTATATATATTTATATAATATATATATATATATATATATATATATATATATATATATATATATATAAATTTTCTTTTGCTTTCCTACTTTCGGGATGCGCATAAGAGTCGGCCTTTAGAGTCCTTCGGGATCGTCAAACTAAAATTCTCCTGTGAATTTTCATCTGGATGAAGCGCAGCACGATGCGAATAACAAATAGGACTCGACGGTCAATGAAATAAATTCGACTCGTAAATGTTGTTGTTTTTCCTATTGCCTTCATTGGATATTACCACTTTTATTATATTATTTAACAAAAATATTTATTTATATATATTTTTTGCATGAAAATTTAAAATATATTATTGTAGTAAAATTCTGAATATTATATGTTAAGTATAAAAAAAAAATTTAAACTCGATCCAATTCATACTTATTTTCTATCATTTAAATAATTTATTATTAAAGATGTTTAGAAATATATGTACATGCAATATGTGTTCTTATTTCTATAAAGAAATGTGATAATCCGATGGTGCAATATGAGGAGAATATGGAGTTAATGTAAAATCTGAAGTTTTTTTTTTCGATTATTCTATCTATATGTGTTCTAATTTTATCACGAAGTGAATTGAACAAGAATGAACATAAATAAAATTTAATTATAATAATAATAATTCAACTTATAGTACATTATTTTCAAAATCGCATTAAAAAGCATATTTTTAAAAGCGACAATTAATAAATTATATCGTTATATATATATATATATATATATATATATATATATATATATATATATATATAATCAAACGTTTCAATCTGAATTGAAATACGAAAAATAACTTTTATCATTATTATGAAGCATATTTGTTACGTATTCGTGAAATATTCGCATCAAATCGGTATTCCTTTGTGCTGACATATTTTCGCATATTTTCCGAAGGCTCTTCGGTTCTTCGGAACTTCACGAGAAAATAAAAAAAAAAACATACGCAGCATTTTGAAAAGTGGCAGCGGCGGCATCGGCAGCAGTGTAGCAGCAACAGCGAAAAAAAAATTCACCAAGATGGGTGAAAAAAAAAAAGCACATTCGTAGTAATCAAATCCGAGATTTTATATGCGGAAACTCCGAGACGAACGGCACTGGGGAGAAGGGATGAAATATTTTTTTCTTTTTTTTTTTCAAGGGATGATGAAAAAGACCGTTCCATATATTTTTACGGTCCTATTGGACACGCGGTACGTTCAAAGGGTATTTCGAGGTTCTCGGGAAAAAAAAAAAGAGTCCCTTTCAATTTGACACTAAAGTGAACACGCGCTGCTACGGATTATTATTTTCTGGAAGTCATATTGAATGAACTTTAAAAAAAAAGAGACCCCCGGGGCCGAAAGAAAAAGAAAATAGAAAAAGATGGTAGCAACCTAAGAATATGATGAAGAAGAAGAACGGAAAAATACGGGGGTGTATTGTCGTGTTTGTGTTTGTTTGTTGACGAGGGACTTTTTGAAAAATTCACGTTTTCACTAAATCACTAAAGCACATTATTTATTATAAAATAAAATACTAAATAATAATAAAATATAAATACATTTAAGATATTAAAAAAATGTTTTATAAAATAAATTTTAATACATTTTATTATTTTTTTTTTTGAAACGATATTTAAATATCATTTAGAACATACTTATTTTACTATAGACTAACTAATAATATTTTCAATAAATAAAATTAATTTTAATTATACTTTACTATTGCATAAATTGTATGAGTGTGTGTATTTATGAATAATATTTATGTATGTATGAAGATTATATATTTTATATTTTAATTGGTGAAAAGGGGAAACTTTTCATACACCCCTCACATTTACTTAGTATATTATATAGAAAAATATGAAAAAATACCGCATCACGTTCCGTGACACAAAATATAGATAAAAAAAAATAAGTAAATTCTCACCGTAAACGCATTTCGGCTACGAACGTGCTTATGTACCCCTATTTATTTTTTTAATACAAAAAAAATATTCTAGATATAAAATTTTCATCCTAGAAAACAATTTTGCAAGATGAATGCAAAATAAATCTTGCAGTTAAATAAGCCACTCTTTTTCATCCCCGCCATACTTCGAATAAACAGACATTTTTCTGGGGAATTTTCAATTTCTTCGAATCGACGGGGGTCGAAAAAACAAAACCGACAAAAGGAGAGCCCCGAACGATTCGGCTGAAGAAAAAGCCAGCCTTCGTTCAAATAGGCTCCTTTTGTTTTTCGTTTTTCGCGATTTTCGCCAGGGCTTGTAAAGTTTTGTGTGTGTCTTTTATTTGCACCGTTTTCATTTTTATAAGTGTATAACGCGTATCTAGTGGTGTGTGTGTGTGTGTGTGTGTGTGAGTTTTCTTTTATTTTCATCCCTTTTTTTCACCTCATTGTCGAAACGGGGATGAAGTGGAAAAAATGCCGGTCGTTGCCGTTGAAAAAAAATGAAGCATTTTTAATGCGTATAATTTTTCAAGATGATTCTTGAATATTTTCGCCCTTTTGTTGTGTTTCATAGATGTATATATTTTTTTCAGCGACTGAAATCGGCATTCTTAAAAAAAATTGGGGAGGATGGGGTGCAAAATAATACGGGCAACGAAATTCGAAATCTCGAAAACAAATCATGTCGTTAATGGTTTTTTGATTTAATTAAAACATATATATATATATATATATATATATATATATATATATATATATATATATATATATGCATGATTATAAATGTAAATATAATACAAATTAATATTAAATTTCCACAAAAAAGTTTTGAAAAAAGTTTTCAATTAACTTAATTATAATGAATTGAAATTAATTTTATATTATATAACATTTGACGCGTTAAATAAAATAATAGATTATTTAAAGAATATATATATATATATATATATATATATATATATATATATATATATATATACATATATATATATGTGTGTGTGTGTGTGTGTGTGTGTGTGTCAAAATAATATCTCAGAAATTTTCAATCTATTTTTGAAAAAAAAAATATTTTTAATCAAATCTGAAAACTTTTAAAATCAGATATATTTTTCAAATATTGAATATCGACTTTTAGAAAAAAAATATTCTACTTTGTAAATTTTTCATCTAAATATACGCATTATAAAAGTAATGCATGTTTTCATCAATTAAAGAAATTGATAGAAATGTTCTGTTAACCGTTAATATTCTTAGATCTTGTTTTAATTAACTTTTAATATTCAAGTACAATAAAAATCACCTTCTTATCATTTAAATTCTATTATATGTACATATTTAAAAATCTTGAATATACATTATAATTTATAACAATTTTATATTATAATATAGAAATTGTCACATTTCATACTAAATGTGAATAATTTAATACTAACGTAAATATTGTAAAAAATTTTATCTCAATTTCAACCGTCGCACATAAACATTCGACACGCATAATATAACGGCAATTTCGATTATTTTTAATCTAATTCACATCGTTGAATCGCTTTGTTTACATTGAATTAAGTCATTCATTATTGAATTTAACGGAACGTTGGAAAGGGGTCCATGTCGCAGGACGAACTCAACATTCGACTTGTTTCCGATAATGTATTCCGTGTTTATCCTGTCGGTTTGAGGCAGATGTCCTTGTTTGTAAACCTTCCTATCCCGTTCTTCGCGTATCGCTCATTGCGATAAAATGGGTCACTATATTGATCCTGTCCGCGTTCGTATAGCCTTATACCCTATTTAATCCTGCTAGGGAAAATGGTCCTTTCGTCAAAATCGCCCGTGGGATGTCCACGTGTGTATCTAAAATACTCCTTTCGATCTGTCGACCCATCAACGTGCACAATTCAATACGCAGCGGCGTGGTTAGGCATTGTCTCATAGGGAAAATTACATTCTTCAACATCCTTTATATATAAACTCTAACGCGATTGATTTCGATAGACATGTCCTAAAAAAAAAAAAATCACATTTTGAATACGAATATTTTATCATCCATAATCACTACCTAGTTGCGCTACTGTTAAAACGAATTCATTATATAAAATATAATACGATCGATTTTCATAAATAATTCAGTCGTTCTATGTAATAATTTCTTTATATTCGAAAATTATTATACATATAAATTAATGTATAAAGCTTTTATATTTTAACATTTTTGGATTTATTGAACAAATTTAAAAAAAAAAAACACGTTTTTTCTACATTTTTAAATTTTTTCTTAAGAAACGGAATAATGAAGCATATTATATATCTACACAATCGTTTTATTATTCTATTTTTATAAAGATTAATAATTTTAACTTTAGTAATCTTTTTGCTAAAATTATCAAATTTGAACCAAAGAAATTTTCAAAGTTTCAATGCCGAAAATGCAAACTAATTAATATAAGAAAATATCTGATATATTTAATAGAATATTATTTTACACATCGTAATATTATAGAGAAAAAGTGTGGAAATTTGTTATAAAGAAATTAACATATATATAGTCATTGAATTTTTCACATCAATCCGAGTGGTGATCAAACATCACCTCTCGAGTTCAAAATGTTATTATATCATCTTTTTTTATTATATAAAATATATATCCAGTGATACAATAGATTTTTATTATACAAGAATACGTTTCGGTCATCGAAAATGAACCTCTAACAAAAAAAAAAAAAGAAAAAAATATATATACCCCTAAGTTTTATTATTTTCCCAGTATTTTCATACGTAGTATTATATATCGAGTATTGTATCTATACAATGACTATCTTTTTTTTTCTTCTATTCTTCTTCTTTTTCTTTTTCATACTTTCTCTAGTATTTTTGGCACGTATTTTGGACATAGGTGACAAAAGACGTGCTCGCTTAAATCTAACATGTGTTCGTCCCCATAATGTGATATATTGTTGTCTTTATTTTATTTCTATTTGTACCGTCTTTCAACACATGACAAGGACACTTTAAAAGGAACACCATGTATATAAGGTATTCAATATATATATATATGTCGCATTATAATGGTGACGAACTATGGATATATATACGTGTGAAAATATATTTTCCCTTTGATCTCAATGAGGAAATTAACTGTGAAAGTGTGTCTATATATGATTTATATGAGAATAATTTTAATATATCAGAAGGATTTTTTTTTTAATAATACAACTTTATTAATTTGCAGTAATATTGACGCTCAATTTATTAACATTTTTTTTTATTAATCAATTTTATTCATAATTTATCTGTTAATATTCAATCTATTAACAGATTTATATTGAATACAATTGTACTAAATGTTCTATTGTAAAAAAAAAAATTTTAATCATTTTTATTCATAATTATCCATTGATATTATTTTATATTAAAATCCAAAAAAATAACATTATAAAATATATTAAATTCATTAAAAAAAAATAATCTTAAAAATATGATAGATAATCGATCAATTTTTTTCATTGCTAAAATTCACAATATTTTTGTACAATTTATAAGTTAAGTTATTGAATAAAATTTCACAGTTTTAAAATTAATTATTTAATATAATATCATTGTCAATAATTATACTAATCGATAGTCATATATGATAATTAATACAAAATAATTTAAATTTTTGATACACTGAAAATTTATTATATCTTATCAAACACACACACACACACACACACACACACATATATATATATATATATATATATATATATATATATAATTTAAGTGTAAAAATATTATTTAATATTTTTATATTAAATATTATAAATTTATTCTTTTCAGGTAAACGACTCTTGTTTGACTTTAACGGCGTAAATTTGAACCGTCTTCGGTGAGTTGTTCTTAACTGTTTAAACGATGATGTAAATCTTACGAAAACTGTTTAATATTTAAAGAGTTTCGCATATTATTATTATTATTATTATTATTTGTTTTATTTTCATTTCTCCATTCTTCTTCGACGTCTTCGAGTTTTTCCTCGTCGTAAAGTACGAAAATGTACCGGTAAGGATGGCCCGCGTTTGTCAACTGAATAAAATATTAATTTCCACTCGAGTTTTCCACGAACAGTTTGTTGGCGTACTGGGAAAATCGTATATATTTCGATGTAAACTCAATATTTGCACGGTTAACAATATTTTTTCTATATATATATATATATATATATATATATATATATATATATAGATATTCGTGTCGTAATCGTCATGTTACTTAATATTATATATGATGGGTGTAAATATTGCATATTTTCTTTTTTCGCGAAAAAGCACTCAACCAAGTGCAAATATTTAAATATATTCCATTATGTTTATTACGTATAAATAAATTTATATAGAATAAACTCGTATATATTAAAAAAATTATATATATATATATATATATATATATATATATATATATATATATATATATATTTATAAATAATTATAAAAAGGTATCGAATCGGAAAAAAAAATTTTCACACAATCATCGGAAAATAATTAAGCAAAAATTCATTGAATTTCTATTGACTTTAATTTTTTTTATCACATACATATTTTTTTTTTGTGTTTTATATTCGAGATGCGACCTTTGCGTATTTTTGAAGCCACGAATAAAGAAATGTCAGTATGGTCGATGGAGAAAAAAAAAGTGATTTATCTGTTTATGCGAAAATTGAAAATGTCCGTTCGGACGGAAGGAAAATTCGATGAAAAGTTGCCTTTAATACATTAGCCACGCAATATATATATATATATATATATATATATATATATATATATATATATATATATGGATAGATTTTTTTTAATAATATTAAGCAGATGAATCATTTTTATATTTATAAATTATTTTATTCATAAAAATATTAAGATTTAAAGCTGTCGTTAAACTTAAATCTAAATGTATAATATTATTGTATAGTATTAACATATAAAATCGCTGATTGATAAATAATTTTTTTTTTCTCTTTCTAATATCAAATTTTCAATATTGAATATATCATAAACTTTTATATCAATTTATTTTTATTGTTATTAATCTAAAAAAAAATGAGTAAAATGAACAAAGTTTAATCTGAAAAAGAAAGTGTTATATTATACTAGAAGCCAAATTTAAAAACGATCAACAAAAATCTAGAATTCACATTTGATATCATTAATCTTTCTTTAATATCTATATTTGTAAATAATTTAATATTTTGCTAAAAATAACTTCAATTCATTACATTTTTTTTTATAACTAAAATTATATTTTCAGATAACCGACTCGTCAAATGTCAAATTTTCAAATATTATATATATATATATATATATATATATATATATATATATATATATATATATATATATAATATAATATGAACGTATATTTCATTTAATATTTTATTTATGACATGCTATCACGAATCAAAGATTTAATTAAAATAAATAATCATTTGTATTTAATATATTTATATTAAAATTTAAATAAATTCGTTATTGTATCAACGTTTAAACGAAATAAATTTATTTATATAGAATAGAAAAGAAAATAAGTACAGGGTGAAAACATCGACAATTCAACACACGGAAACTTTCTTGTCCTAGCACCGGAAACACAATACTCGGATATCCTTGTATATATATATATATATATATATATATATATATATATATATATATATATATCCTGTTGTTCCATATAAATTGTTCTACGCGTTGAACATGTTGTGACTGGAGGCCATCAATCAGTACCTGTAGTATTCCTCTCTATACGTCATGATGAATCGTCCTATCTCCTTTTGTGTTCGTGAATCTGTCTGAATCTCTCTCCGAATCTCTATGTCGCTATAAGGAAACTCAAACTCTCACATGCGAGTCAATCATACCTCATACCGCGCCATTTCGGAAAATTTGTACGTGTGTGCGTGCGCGTAACGCCTTACATATTTCACGAATCTCTCTATATATATATATATATCTTTCTATCTCCGTGGACCGATTTTTTTTTCAATAACATGTTTATACCCGGTAATCAAATACGTTCGTCACGGAATGAGATGTGTAGCTTTTGTGCGATACACGGAGAATATTCCACGTTCAATTTGACACATATGATATATTTATTTTCGTCGGGTCGTCTCTACTTTTTTTTTTTTTTTTTTTGATGGATATAAAATGTGTATATTTATATATTATATATATATATATATATATAAATATAAATTTCTTTTTCTACTTCTTATCTTGTACGTTTACAAGCTGACGTTCATTTTCTTGTATTATGCGGCGGCGAGCGTTTTGAGGGCAATTTGTAAAATTCGATATACGTACGGAAATTTCGATCGATGTCAAATTGAAATATATATATATATATATATATATATATATATATATATATATATATACAGATATTATATATAATCTATAAAATATTAAATATATATATATATATATATATATATATATATATTAAGAATATAGCGATGCGAACGTTTGAAGTCAAGTTAGGTCGAATATTGTAATAATATTATTTATTAAAAATTATGTACGTTTAAATAACAAGAAATATTCTCACACCGTTGACTTTTCTCAGCTTTTCATAAATATATATATATATATATATATATATATATATATATATATATATATATATATATATATATATATATATATATATATATATATATTGCTTTTTGCGCGTAATAATCCTTGAAAATTTTAAACGTACACCCGTCTGTTATTCTTCGACTTTGTTTCTCGTCGATCCTTCGGGACATTTTCTCGACAAACTAAAATACACAATATTTCCAATTATGCAAAAAAAAAAAAAAGTTTTGCAATTGTTGCGCTATTTAAATATAAAATTTTCGGTGGAAAAAAAAATAATACTCTCGCAATTATAATAATACGCAATGTAAACTTTTTTTTTTCAAATTTTCCGACGCCGTTGTCACTTTTCGCAGTTCGTTCCTTAATTAATTTTAACTGCCCTCAGACGATTCGATAAAATATATATTATAATTTATATATATGACAAATATTTTCTAAATATTTTATTGCGAGAGACTTTTCTCGTGTTTAACGTCTGTGACATGTTCATAATTGTCAAATATTTGATATATCGACGTTAAGCAACAGAGTCAACATCGATTAATCACATACAAAAAATATATATATATATTAATATTTATGTATCGATTTAATGTGAAAATATTATATCTTTAATATTTAATATCGAAATTATAAGATTTAAACGTTTTTTTTTCATTTCATATAAAAAATACGCCAATGGATGTATAAATGTTTAAATATCATTGAGCATATTTTTTTAAAATAAACATTCAGTAATATTTACAAAATACTTAATATATTAACGCATATTCTATATATTCCAATTTGTTTAAATTTATTATAAAAATTAAAAATATTTTTTCTGAAAAAACATTTAAATATATTAAAATAATATAATTTAATTTCAAGTTATATATATATATATATATATATATATATATATATATATATATATATTACATAATAGTCGTTATAGCTTTAAATTTATACATTTTTGTTTATATAATATATCGATCTTTTTTTTGGTTTATAACAGAATAAAGTTTATTTTTATGACGTAACGCTTAAAAAATAGTTTGACTTTTTTTTCATAAGACAACAAAGTAGGCAAAAATATTGGCTAAATTCAATATATATATATATATATATATATAATATGAAATTTTCTCGTTAATAACGTGGGCGTAACATAATGGATAAATTTTCTAGATGATGGAGCCAGAAAATATATATATATATATATATATATATATATATATATACATATATATATATATATATATATATATATATATATATATGTATATTATATATATATACATATAATTCAAGAGATGAAGCAAAACAAAATGGTCGACTTATTTTTTTTATAATTTTTATTCGTTATTATATTGCAGAATATTTCCAATATTATACATACATTTTTTTTATTTATAGACATTCAATATATTATATTACATATAATTTTATATCGTTTTGTAAAATTATATATATATATATATGTAATAAATTGAAACGGATTTTGAATGTCAAATTTATATAATTTTATATGAAAATATCGAAAACCCTTTTCTCTAAATATGATAGTCTAACTTTTCATACCTTTGCGAGAGAATTCATTAAGACCTTATATATATATATATATATATATATATATATATATATATATATATATATATATATATATATATATATATATATATATATATATATATATTTGTGTGATAGTAGGCCGCCGTTGATTTATCGGCCTGGTAGCACTAAATCAAACACGAAGGTAGTGAAATCCTGAAATCCTATAAATTTTCACGGAACAATAAATTTTACCAGGGACACGCGTTACAAACACTTAACAGGGTAAAGCGTCAACGCCAGGTGATTGCATTGTCAACTGACCGCTCCCTTGTCTTACATACTACCGAGACTATCACGATTTTCCTTGTATATCCTTTTGTAGTCGCGTGTAGTCCAGTCCTTTGATGTCCTTGTTAAGACACGTTTTATTTATTTTTTTTATTTTTTTTACTTTCGATCGGATCGCGTCGAATTCGTGGTATTCTTTTGTGTTTTATATATATATATATATATATATATATATATATATATATATATATATATATATATATATATATATATATATATATATATATAAATAATTTATAAATAAAAATATTTTATATTGAAATACATGTATTCAATATATTATTACAATGATAAAAATAATTTAAATTATTAAAATAAATATTTTTCTTAATTATTTATTTGTGCATTTTTATGTACAAATATCGGGAAGTTTTAAATTCTAATATTTGATTATTGTCTCAATTACAAATTGTGTTAGATCAATCTATTTAATCTAGTTTGACTTATATATTATGTTAGTAAGAATTATATATATATATATATATATATATATATATATATATATATATATATATATATATATATATATATATAAAATTATAACAAAAAAATCTATTTATAAAATGATTAAAATATTTTTTTTAACATTCATAATAAAGAACAATTTTTATTAAAATTTATATTATATTATATAAATAAAATGTATAACGATATCAATGTACTTTTAAAATATTTTATATAATTATTACAACATTATATATATATATATAATATAGAAAAAAAACGTAATATTTTATTTATATTTAATTCATTAAACTTTACGTCGTAAAACGAGTCTTGAATTTAAAACAAAATCAACCCCGCATCCCTTCACCGCCTAATTTAACTTTTTCCCGGTAAAGTTTCGCAGTTTTTTTTTTGTTTTGTTTTCCTCTCCATCTGAAAATACAGTTATTTTACGAGCGCGTACTTTTTTTAACGCCTGCCCGAATGAAAGTCCGCTTTTCCTCGTTGCCTTTCCTGCCCCCCCACCCGCCGCCGCAATTTTTATTTTTTTATTTTTTATTTTTTTTGAAAAAAAAAAACAACATTGTTTTTATTTGACGAACGTGCATCAACGAACGCCACTGGGAATCGGTATGCAACCGCAACAGGGTGCGGTATCGGTTAAGGGATGAGGGAGGTAAGTTCATTGTTGTCGACTTTTCAATTTTCTTTTGTGCTCAAATGCACGTACCGTTTTTATTTTTTCCTTCTTTTTTTATTATTTATTTTAAGCTGACAGTTAATTACTGCAGCCAAGGAACGGAAGGTTGTTATTTATTATATATATATATATATATATATATATATATATATATATATATATATCTTCACCGAGAAAATGCATAGTCAACCGTCGTTAGTTAACCGGACGCTGTATTGACTACTAAAAAGGTTTTAATACAATATAATAGCACTCGTGATGTCATTTTTCATTCATTTATTAAAACCCGTAAAAATATAATTGTAATTTAATTCTTACAACGATTCAAATTATTGTTCAAAAATATTCATGGTGAATAATGACACATTTATATACTATTGTTTTTTCATTGTAATTCATATATTTTATATCATGGTAGATATATATATATATATATATATATATATATATATATATATATATATTCAAATATATTTTAGTATAATCTAAATATAAAATATTTATTTGTCTACCTTAAAAATATATTAATAATTTGTATGACGATTTATTTCATATAATTCTTTATTGAATAAATATCGATAAAAATTGAATATTTTTAGAAGAATTCTAAATATATTTTATTAATTTTTGTTTTGAATATATATATATATATATATATATATATATATATATATATATATATTGTTTATATTATTCATTCCTTTTTCAAAACACACAACAGATTTGAATTTTCATAGAATTTTCATTTTGTTTTCGTTTGAAATATAAGGTTTATTTTCGATTTTTCCATTTGAATATTAAAGGTTTTTCCCATTGTGCCCAATATAAATCCTGTTTCGTACGAAATACAATATATTCGATATTAATTGTTCTTTTATATATTGCTAAATCGAAAATATTCGACCGCAAGAAAATTATAATATTCGGAAAAACTATTTTATAATGTTGCTATATATATATATATATATATATATATATATATATATATATATATATATATATCGTATTTATAATATTCATTAATATGTGAGGATTTTTCTTTTTTTGCGAAACGAAAATCGTATTCGGTATACTAAGCGGATATGTCGTTCAAAGGAAAAAGGATGTAATAATCGGATGAATTTGGATTATAAGGTCTCATCTACACTACCGAGACATAAAAATCGAACAAATTGAGTAGCGCTGTAGTTTCTATGATAATCAACGGATAATGCAGTACCAAAAAACTAAAAAATTGTTATTGAATTGCAAAATAGTAGATATTTCTCATAATTTTAATAAAAATATTATCATTAGTGATTGTCGACAATAGATGGCGCGGCGGTGTCGCTTTGTTTATTATTTAAAATTTTCGACATATATTTATCGTTTATTTGTAATTGATTAAAAAAATCTTTATATGATATAAGTATAATAAAAAAACCTTAATATAGCAACCTTCGATAAATTTATTACGCACATATTAAATATAGATTTGTAGGTTGTGCGTGAAAAGCGTTTTCAGCGTCGGCGTCGTTACACGTGTTCGAGTTGTAAAATTGAAAATGCTGAAAGCAAAGTCGAATGAAGAGAAAAAAAAACCACCCTTAACGTGTCACGTACAATTCACCAGGGTTTTTTTTACTGTTTCTTTTTATTTTGATCTTTCATTTTTTTTTTGGAAGGTTTGCGTCCGATTTTCAGCTCGTAATCGTTACAGACTTAACGGGTTATCGTTATATTGTGACACGTCGCTGGTTTTCACTTGCGACGAATTTGACCATGAAATATTAAAGCCTCTTAAGTATAATATTTATATTATATATATATATATATATATATATATATATATATATATATATATATATATATATATATATATATATATATATATATGCTAAGAAGCTCCGTCGAAAAAAAAATATTTTTTATCACATTAATGGACAACCTTCTATATATATTTTTTTTCAAAAATCTATATATGATGTAATATTTATGAAAAATCTTTTTAGTACTTAAAAACAACATCTTTTTATATCAAAGTAACGTTCAAAATGTTAACAATAGTCGTTTAAATAGAATCGGTCTTTTTAATAAAAAAAAAACTCTATTATCTGTTTAATTTTATATATATATATATAATATATGTCAAATTTTCAGTAATTTTCTTATCTTAAATTATTTTATTATGCTTTTAATGTCCATTCGTTCTTATTGAACATTCTGTTATTGCATTTGAAGCCATTATCTATCCACCTTAGATTATTCCAATGCCCTACCAAAGACGATATTTTCCACTTCGTGAAACGCTGTTTTAAGCTATTTAAATATATCGAAATCGGAATTTTAAAATAGACCAATTTTAAACTTAAATAAACCGCTTAACATTCTCAATGGTTCAATTTTATGGAAAAATTCTCATATATTTTATTTATATCATTCATTTTATAAATTGATATGATTACTCATTCCATACAAAGGCAAGTTATTTTCATTTTCATAATGCAAAATTTAATAATATTATATAAATATTGAAGAATAATATATATATATATATATATATATATATATATATATATATATATATATATATATATAATGCCGATTTTACTGTAAAATATGCCGATAATCGAATTTTAATCAGATATTTTCCATTTTCATACGAGATGTACCAAGAAATATAATAAATGAAAAAATTCATAACGGATGCAAGTGGAATTTGGAAAATTCTCAATCTATTTTCATATGAACCCTTATAGATATGTGTAAACGTACATACACACACTCTATATCGACGCATTTATACATATATATATATATATATATATATATATATATATATATATATATATATATATATATAATACGATTTTTCCTATAGAAAATTTTCCTACATTCAATTTTTCTTATGGAAAAAACGTTTAAAATTTGTTTTCAAATAGCTGAGAAATATTTTTCTTCCGGGAATATTTAAATAATATTTTACTATGTTAAAAAAAATATTATTAATAAAATTTTACATTAATATTGATTATTATTAGCATAACAAGTTCATTTACGATATGCGCCTGTCTTTATCTATCACACTTTATTCTATTTAAGAACGAAAGAGACAACTATTTCAACATTCTATTTCTACGACAATACTATATATATATATATATATATATATATATATATATATATATATATATATATCTATAGATTTTATATATTTTCATATCGCGATATGAGATTGAAAATTGTCGATTAATCGACCCTAGACACTGTGAAGGCTTCTAATCCAATTTCTGAGTATTAAAAATATATTGTGTTCATTCGTGCTGTAAGAGATTTTCATATATATATATATATATATACATATATATATATATATATATATATA
>JANIJI010000001.1:10710000-10825000 GCA_024500535.1 Leptonema lineaticorne
CTACGAAAGCAAAGAAAAACGCAATTTCGTAGAACCTCTGAATCGACTACGAGCGTTCGAGTCCCGCGTTTAGTCGCTTTTCACCGGAAAAACTCCCAACGTAAGCACTATATATCCACGTGTCTCGTTATTTTCCTTTATATTTCTTTAGTTTTTTTTTATTTCTTTATATATATATATTTTTTTTTCCACTTTCATATCTTTCTCTGTATTTTCTACGACTATTTTCCCCGCAAAATATATATATATATATATATATATATATATTATATATAAATATATAGATAAAAATGCCTGCAATGGTCGTCCTGATTATCGTGACTAACCCTGGATTTTTCGGTTATCATTCTGATGGTTTTTACAAATCTTTTTGTGAGGTATCACTTATATTTTCATTTTCTTATAGTTGTATAACAAACACCTTTTTCACATTGAAGATTTCAAATGTCAACAAAAAAAATATATACATATAAATTATTTATCCAACATCAAAAAACATTTAAAAAAAATCCCAACTATATTTACAATATATATATATATATATATATATATATATATATATTTGCCATTTACCATTTTATGTAAAAAAAAATGTTAAATTAAATTTTAAAAAATATTTTTTAATCGAATATAGTATTTATTATTCGCATTCGTTTATTGTCTATATCGCAATCGTACAAAATATGCGCGCGCACACTTCTCGCACACCCTGTATATATAAATATATAAATATAGTCGAATATTTTCGCAGCTAATGAACAAAGTGTCAGCTTAGTTTTTAAGCATGAACCGAGAAATGTCTGAAAGTCTACTTCATTTTACGCTACATTAAACGAAGTCGACCCGTATTGTGATCGGCATTCGAGTCATTTGTGTGAACTCGTCAATGTCTCCTTTTATTTTATTTTTTCATCCCTTATTCTACACCCTCAAACCCTTGCGTTTTTAGACGATATAATCGTTATATTTGCGCACGAATAAACTGCGAAAAAAACGGATGCGATCGTCCGAAATCGATGCTTATCATTTATCGAACGTTAGACGTGATAAATTAATGCAATTTATTCTGGCTGAATGATATTTGAACGACAATTTATATCTTAATAGTTTAACATATTAACCGTTAAAATTTTAATTATAATATTTATTCATTTTATTAAAAATTTATATTATTTTAAATATATGTGAATGAATCTACTCCGATATTTTGATTTATCATTTTTTTATATAATAAATAAAAATTAATAATCATCTAAAATCTAGTATATGATTGACTATAGAATTTTTTTATTATGAAAAAAAATATATAATACACATAAAAAAATATCGATTGCTTTGTTTAATCAAAAATTTTCGAATGAAGAATGATTTTCAATCATTTATAAAATATCGCAGCGAAATTTTCCCTCTCGAATCGTTAGCCTGCAGAAATTTTCAATTTTTCCTTCCCCCCCGAAAAGGCAACACGAATTTGTTTTTCTTTTTTTTTTCTGCCGTCTTCCTTCGGGGCGTTTTGAAAATCAAAATATATCAGTGATGAAAAACGCGCCGAAAATTCGCTGCGAAACGTCGAAATTAAACGTAGCAAAGAAAATTACTTAGCGTTCGTCGGAAAATTTCGACGGGAAAAGTTGTTGAACTTTTCCTCGATTTTATACGGATATCGGCGTTTGGCTTTTGCAAAATTTAAATTAAACACACATTTTCGTCTCGAAGCGATTCGTAATAAAACTTTTTTTTTTTCAATTAAAAGCCTTCACATGCTTTACGAATAATTGTTAAACAATATGGAAAATTGATACATCATATATAAATATAATATAAACGTATAAAATAAAAATAAATTTAATGATACTTTAGCATGACGTAATGTACGATTGAATAATAATAAAAAATACTATACAGGATGGTTAATAAAAGGGACATTCGTTCCGAGTTTTTATTGCGGATTTTACCTCGGAAAATAAATATATAGCTGAATTTTCACTGTATATATTTCAGAAAGCAATGTTCGCGTACAAAGAACCATGTTTACACACTCCGACATATCCACCCTTATCTATTCAGACTTCGGTTTCCGACGAAAAACTGGGGGATGAAAAGCTAGTCGCGTTCGACTCTATTGTAAAAGGAATTTTCCGGTATGAAAAAAAAACACATCGAGCCTCCATCATTCAACACAAAGCCGAAATTAGTCGAAATCACAACGCAAAAGTGTATTTGATTTCGACAAAAATTCGTTCATTATCTACTCGTCCCAATGCTTAGAATGACAGTTTTGATTGTCGACTTAAAAATAAGAATATATATTGTCATACATAATAATAATTTTAATATAAAACCATTATAATATAAAATAAATATATTTTATATTCCCATATTTGACCGAAAATATTCAATACTCTTATATAATAAAAATAATATAAAAATTAACTTACAATTCTATTTGGCAAGCGATCTGTATTATTATGCGTATTGTTCGAATTTTCCAATTTTTTTCATTTTCATTTTTCTTTTATTATTATTTTTATATACACATTTTCCTACCCCCTGTCGCACCCCTAACCCTTATAGTCTGACGAAAGAAAAGCGATGCCCGTTTATATTTTCATTCTAAATGTGTGTTTTGTAGAAATAATATATTGTTGATGTCGATTTTTTTTCTCTCCCGTCTTTTTTTTTCATAAGCGTGATTGCGGAATAAATTAAGCGTAAAAAAGGCTTTGCCGGAAAAACGAGGGAGTCGAAGATTTTGACGGAAATATACATTATCGGGTCCATCGAACCCGTTTTCTTTGCGAATGTTGTCATTTTTCTTTTTTTAAGTGAAATTTTTCGGACATTTATACGTTATATATATATATATATATATTTCAGGGTTATTACGAAGACCCAATTTTATTATTATTATTAATATTTGAGACATCAATTTTTATTGATTTTTCTGGAATTAATTGGTCGTATAATAAATAGTATATCAGATCAAAAGCAGACAAAAATGTAAATAAAAATTTATTTATTTATTTTCTAAAATAAAAAGAATATTTTTATTTTATAATTCCATTCATAAATCATCGTTTCAATGGAGATACATTTTTCTAAAAAATAAACAATCTTAAAATTATTTAATCTTCAATTTTACGCC
This sequence comes from Leptonema lineaticorne, assembly GCA_024500535.1. Lineage (NCBI taxonomy): Eukaryota > Metazoa > Arthropoda > Insecta > Trichoptera > Hydropsychidae > Leptonema > Leptonema lineaticorne. The sequence continues at coordinate 10,713,146 of JANIJI010000001.1, forward strand.
ATTTAATAAACCTTGAAGATCACTTTTATTATATCATATTTTATTTTTCAATAAAAAAAATATATTAAAATCTATTTTATAAGAAATTTTTATAATTATTTTTAACGTAAAATACAGAAATTCATATTCTTATTTAATTAAAAAAAATAAATATTACAATATGCCAATATTTATGCATTGAAATTCATGATTTATTTATTCTATGTATATAATAAATAAATGAATATGTACATTACCACAAATTCATTGTATTATAAATATCGTAATGGAATATATGCGAATATATTCTGAAAAAAAAATCCATATTATATTTTAAATCAACCAAAAGTAATATCAACTATTATAATTGGAAAAATATCGTATAAATATAATATATATATATTCAATATAAAATTTTGATCGCCTCATATATATATATATATATATATATATATATATATATATTTGTGACAATTTTCATTTTCATTTTCCGACTGAAAATATTTACCCGAGTATCGATTTAACTTGTTGCTGCGAAAGCGTTTTACTATAACTATTTAACAGGCAGTCGATCGTAAAAGTGAAAAGGAGCAAAGTAAAAAAAAAAAATAAAAAAATCCCTCGCAACTCAAATATATGAAGTCCAAGGTTCGAAAGGACCAAAAAGTGAACCTAATACTTTTTTTTCCAACGGATTTTTTTCCATTTTCTATGAACAAAAAAAAAAAAGTTCCGGATTCGGTTTCGTGAAGTATTGCCATTGCGATAAGTACGAAAAATATAAGGGGATAAAATAAAAAAAAAACTAACACACACACACACTTACAACCTTTGCAGGATGAGGTTGTGTGTAGTAAAAAAAAATTGGTCCGAAGTGTGAGATTTGATATGCGAGAAATTGGTCTATAAATATGTGGACGTGTGAGGTTCCTATTTTTTTTTTACTCTCTCCTATTACCATAATGTGGACGATGGAATGTGAATATTTTATTGAACTACGCCACTGATCCGTCTAGTTTTTTTTTTCTAGGCGAAAAGTACAGATTGGATCAAATATTGGATTTGAGTACAAAATATTTAACTGCAAAATCTAAATGTTGAATATAAATTTTGCATATACAACATCAATATTTTGATCTAATCTGTTCGATTCGAACGCAGATTTGTTGAATCTGAGATTTTGACATTAATATATTGAATTTGAAGCTGTCTTTTTTCTAATCACATTGAAAATTTATCTAGAATATAAATCATATTTTTTTATATTTATCTACTAAAAAATTTAAAAAAAATCTGCTTTATATAAATCACTAGTTAATTATTTGCAGAATAATAATTTATATTTGATATATAAGTTTTATTATATTTAAGTAAAAAAATATTATATTAGATATAAAATCAACTTTATTCTACGAATATAAATCTTTATTAAAATTTTATATTTTTTTTTTCATAAAAAAATATATCGATGGAAATTTACTTCTTTATAGTACAATATATAAAGGAAAATCTGTAATGTTTTTACAATATATTAAGTTTTATAAAGACATTAATTATCCATATATTAATATACATTATATTTACGACACATATTTATAAACAATTATCATTTAATAAAAGTAAACAAATTTTTGATGAAAAAAAAAACATTTTCATTATATAATATTATTCATTATAAAATAATATAAAAACTATTTTTTTTATATATATATTTTACAAATTCTAGGATTCTATTCGCATTACGTTGATTAATAAACGAGTATTAACGATTCACGAGAGACATTATAGTCTATGAAAAATTACAATGGATTAATGCAACGTCTGAAACGATAGAACGAACAACACCATGAATTATCACTTTTAGACAACGCTAATCCTAGCGACGCCACTGTATTACTGAACGCTTATTCCGAATTATGGAATATATATGTATATACATATATATACGCGTATCGAACAAATAAAATCAAATTTCGATATATATATATATATATATATATAATATTTTTTTTATTGAATTCTTATCGAGCATTCATGCGGAAAATGCTTAGCTTTTTAAAAAGAAAAAAAAGCTCCGCCCCTTTGGGCTTTTCGTATCATAAGGGAAGATATCGTTCCTTTATAAATTGATATCGATGGGGATATAAATAAGGATTCTGTGATTTCTGAAAAAAGAAAAGAGGCTCTATATTATTATTATTATTATTGTGAATATTATTATTTTCCCGATTCACGTATTATATTCTAAACGTGATGAGAAATTGCAATGGAATACGTGCATTTCATTATTTATATCGGATTAAATCTAGATTTTTTTTCTTTTTAGTAAATATTTTTTTTAACATTGATAAATATGTTTTTTTTTAAATAACAATATATATGATAAAATTCACATATGAATAAGACACAAAAATGTATTGTAAAAATATCGTATTTTTATGAATTTAGAGCGTCTCTTTATTATTACGAGTTTAATCCGGTTTTCTAATATTGGTATAATTTGAATGTCGATTATTTTTATTATGTTTGTCTAATTATATATTATTTCTACAATATTCCGTAGTTAATATAAATAATATTGATTTATTATATATATATATATTTTTTTTTTAATTAAAAAAAAATATTAATAATATCCAGTTATTAAATTTATACGATAGACTATCATCATCGTTCATTTTTCATTATTTCAAGTGCTCGAAATCAATGTAAACGATCTCGTTACACTTCAACGTAATTGCAAATATGTATGTAAGCTCAAAACAAGTGGGATAAAATTGAAGAGAGGGGGGGGCAATATTAAAAAATGCGAAGGGAAAAAAGCGCTTTATTGAAAAATAATATATATATATATATATATATATATATATATATATATATATAGGAAAAGCAAATCTAATATCGTTATTTGAACAGATGAAGTGAAGAAAATCCATTTTCGAAGAAACGGCACGCCTCAGTCTTTCAACTACACTCCGTTGTTATATTGAACGGTTTTCCCGTTGTTTTTCCCCCGCCCTTTACCCTGTCCTCTCCCCCCCTTTTCTCCATCCCTTCTATAGTGGAAATCTTTCTGTTCATTTTTTTTCCTATATATATATATATATATATATATATATATATATATATATATATATATATATATATTCCACTTTTCATTTCGCATCGAAAACGCAGATTACACCACGTGAACTTAAATCCGAATTTTAGTTATGTAATTTTATTTTTTTTTAGACGATCGTTTGCGATCGTAAATTTTTGCAGATTATCTACGTAATTATAATCGAGTTTTATGCGTCTGCCTTTTTTTTCTATTACAATTTTAATATTGTTCACGACGCGATATATAATATTTATAATAGACTTGTAATAGAAAAAAAAATTCTTGTAGATTAGGTACATTTTAGACATTTTATTAAAATGGAAAATTTGAGAATATCTTTAGACAACTTGATTAAAAAAGTTGGATATATATTTGTATGAAATTATGCAATTATAGATTGTAAAATCTATAATTGCATATCGACCCTTAAAAATAGAATTGGTTCAAAATGGAAAATTAATGTGTTTTAAAAGACTTTCAAATATAAAATACGTATAAAATGTAATGTGTAGTCATATATTATTAAATTTTGATAATTAAATCGTAACGAAATATTAATATAATATATAAATTGTTATATTTTTATTATCAAATCATCGACACTTAGCCGTGTTCATTAGTCGAACAAGAAACTTGACCACATCTGACCGGAAGTGCTATCGATAGATCCGACAGGATCGCCATTAAATACCAACTAGAGTTTAGCAGCACGTGACGTTTCACCACAAATTTTAATGATGATGATGGCTATGCTCTGTGCACTTCAAATTAAACCGTCCAACCACCCACTTTCTATCTATAATCTAAATTAGTCCGACATGCAAACATTCGTTTTAAATTTACCACATTACAAAAAAAAAACAAAAAATATTCCAAGTCTTTTTTACTATTCCAAGGTTTGCGATTTCTGAATTGTAGGGGGGGGTGGTTGTTATATATTTAAAATTTACAAAAGGGTGAACGCCTTCTGAATATTATTAATCATCCGGAACGAAAAAAAAAGGTCACCGAATTTAATTATATTATCAGTGATATTCTAAAATTGGAGACGCGTTTCGGTTTTTCGACGGAGTCGAATAGTTTCTTTGTTATAAACATATTTTTTTTCTCAAATATATATACATATATATAATAAAATAAATTATTTTTTTTTTTTCTATAATAAAAATATAAATTTTATTCACTTATATTTTGAAATATTGATATAAAAACACTAATTGGTTGTAAAGCGATAAAAAAAATGTCACTAGATGGCGTCTCGTTGTTGCTTTCAACATTTTTAAATCATTTGTCACAATACAAATTTTAAATATTAATTAATTTTCATTTTATAATTTGATATAAATTTATCTTTATTTTTATCTGAAATTTTTTTTTTTATTTCAGCTACAATATATTTATGATTATACTTCTAATTTTTTGTATAATATGTAATTTTAAACAATTTATAAAAATTTTCATATACTTTAATTTTATCCAATATTTTATCACTCATATCTGTATTGTTATATTTTATAATATTAATTAATTTAATTGATCCACTTTAAATATAATATAATATACATTCAAATTAAAATATAAATATTTTGAACATACTTTTAAAATTATTTTAATCAATAATATTAAAAAATTATTTATATCTACAATTCATAGAAAAATTCTAAAGCATAATTTTTAACCTGTTTTTATTATGAATATTTTTATGAAATATAATATTTTTCTAACAAAATCGATTCGATATAATATAATTAATTATCCAGTACACATACACACACACACATATATATATATATTTATATTTATATATATATATTTATATATATATATATATATATATATATATATATTTATATATATATATATATATATATATATTTATATATATATATATATATATTTATATATATATATATATATATATATATATATATATATATATATATATATAGCAAACAGCGTATTCATATTTCACATAAATGTATACGATAATGTAAGTTTCGTGTAACGAAACAGCGAAACCGTACCTTATCGAATGTTAACCGTTTAACGAAGGGGGGCAAACGTTTCCATTTAAAAACTCACTTTTATTCTATATTATCCACCTCCCCCCCCTACCCTTTATTATTTAGTATAATATCGCAAAAATCGTCCCCCATAATAATTATACTAGTATAAATAATTGTTGTTTTTTTTTTTTTGGTTATTTAGTTAAGCATGTATTACGTATGAAAATATAATATTTTATTACGGAACCCGCCACCTGCCTCGGGAATTAGGTATGCTCCGCTATATTTACGAGGCCGCGGTTCACTTTGTCTTTTTATAATCCGGCGGCAACTAGACGGTTTTTTTTTGCTTGAATAACGACAAAGATCCCTCCCCTCGACCCACTCGCGTCACCCCTTTGTACCCCATTTTTCTAATGCTTTCGAATATTTATGGATATTTTTTTAACTTCTAAAATATGTTCGGACTTAACCGACGCCGGTTAATTGAGCAAACTGTAAGATTTTATTTTTAAACTTTTATTAATATAATATTTATTTTATTTTATTTTTAATTTTACTAGTATATATATATATATATATATATATATATATATATATATATGTATATATATATATATATATATATGTATATATATATATATATATATATATATATATATATGTATATATATATATATATATATATATATGTATATATATATATATATATATATATGTATATATATATATATATATATATATATATGTATATATATATATATATATATATATATGTATATATATATATATATATATATATTGTTTTTGTGAAAATCTCAATGTTTCAAATATTACAAGAGGCACGTGCTTTGAACGTGATTTGGCAAATGTGCAAGTTTAAGGCACAAATTGATTTTTCACGTTCGAGGAAAAACAAATTTTCCGAAATTTGAACATGTTAATTAGTGTCTTAGATAACATTTAAAAAGAACGTTGCCAACGATTTTCATTTTCTATTTATAATATATAAAAATATAATAAATTATTCTATACGAATAATCTATTTAAAATTATTCGCATATTTAAATTAAAATATATTAATGAAAAAATCTAATACATCTAATATATGATTAAAAATTATAATTTATTGTAGTATTTAATTTTAAAAATAATAATTTTCAATCAATAAATTATTATATTATTCGAAAAGAAATTAGAATAACATTTTATTGAGCGCTATTTGAAAATTTTTAAATTTAATATATAATAAATCAAACTTTTTATTTTATATTTTTTCAAATATATTAACTTTTTTAATTAGAATATTATTAAAATATTTTATACATTGAATCTCTCTTATTAAGTATGAACTGAAAATAATTAAAAAACTTTTTCCGAAAAATTAAAAAAAAATCAATTAAAAATTATCTAAAATTTTCAAATAAAATTTATCACTTTTATATGTAATATATTAAATTCATAGAAAAACATACTGAATACGTGAAAATAGAATTACAAAAGTTTCAGTAGACGAAATGAAACTGAATAAAAAATTGAACATCAAAAATCGATCATTTAGATAGTAAAAAAAGGTCGCAAACAAAAAAAACGATAAAGATCCCTCGTTAAAGAGGTCAAAACCCTCTTAAGGTTTGTAGTTCGATAGAATAATAATGACGAATTTAAGAAAAATCCATACATATAAAAAAAATACAACAGTATTAAAATTCATATCAACATACGCACAAAACGGGAACACGATAATAAATATAAATATTGAAATTTTAATCAACATTTCATTATTCATTAATTCCGATGAAAATTTTGGATTTATTCAAATGCTAAAAAAAATTGCTCGGAATTCAGATAGGATGATTTTTATACGAATGGAGGGGAGGGGGGAGGGATATGAAAAAAAAAATCAAATTTATTCTGTTCCCATTTTTTGATTGGTACTGAAAATTTGCAAAAATAATCGAGCACGCTTCATTCTATACGTATTATGTTATATAAACGGCGATAAAAAAAAATATCGTACGCAGTTATGCCCTTTGTGCTTTTTCTTATTTCACCCTTCATCAACCTTATTTGTGACTCGCAAGGGTCATATCGATTTTCCATCAGTAAAAATTGCCTTAATGTCTACGAAAATATCCTCAAAATTATACGTATAAATGTTACACGTTTATATTATATGTGTGTGTGTGTAATCGTAAAAGATATATTAAATAAATTAAAAAAATTATCAATGCACTATTTAAGTATTTATTTAATGCAGTTGAAAATTAAATATATATTTGATTGTTTACGGATGAAATTGATTTGAATGAATAAATAAAGATTTACATTTTATATACAAATTCACCTTACTTTTTGATCACAGTGTTATATATATATATATATATATATATATATATATATATATATATATATATATATAACACAGTATAAATATTTTCATCTAAATTATATTACATTTCATATTTTTTTTCATATTGAAAAAACATCTATTATAAAAATAAATTGGCTTTTCAAATACAATACAAATCTCTAGTTAAAATATACAAAAAGCGATTTGAGCTTTGACAGTAACATATACAATGCAATAAAAGAGCATACATACATTACTTTCATCCTGTAAACCGGACGCATTTTACATGTTAACCCCTGGAGGCTTTCATATTTAATAGTCGACATGCGCAATGCAATTTCACATTCGTTACTAAAACCTTTGCAACAAAATAGGGTAATAATTAGACTCGTTTTTCGCTCTCAAACCGACGCTTTTCATTCAGATTTTCCATTCATTAATATGTTCGCTCCATTTTAAAAAATGCAAGATGCGTTTTCTTCATAATATTATTAACCGCATTTCGGACGGAAGGAAAACATTTTTCTTTATTTATCTATGTATATATATTTTTTTTCCGCGGCAACCCCATTAGCCGAGTTTTCCTTCTCGCTTTCCCTAGGGTTGTTATCTAGGCAGTTGCCAAGTGCATTTTCGCTTCGATTAAAGCTTTTACGGTACATTTCTGACTTTATCTACAATAATTTTTTATTTCATTTTGAACTATAATTATTTGATATTCATAAAAATTTTATAATAACAATAATACTTACTGTCTATATATAATAAACGTTATCATTTTGACAATTTTTCACACATTTTCATATATAAAATATTTTTTTTAATATTTATTATAAAATCAGACACAAAATATTAATATTAAATTTTATTAAAACCTATTAATATATTGAAATTGGTTCAAAAATAATTCGAATTTAATACTATAAAATAAAAATGGCGAAATTCTCAGAGCATTATTCGGCTTTATATCGTTAATTGTTCGACGTTTTTTTTTGTCGCCGTTTCGACTATTGTTGTTCGCGTTTCGACTTAAAACGTCGAAACTTAGTTAAAACGTGTGAAACTTGTGGGGAGGGAGGGTTTTGAAAGTAATAGAAAAAAAAAGGAAATTCTGCCCCCCCCCTTTTACATTTTCGGCGAACATCTGCTTCGGACACTTGAATGAAAAATCGATTTCATTATCGTGTGTTTGCTTTTCAAACAATGTGTACCCTTTGTGAAAAATTTTCCGCCCCAAACGGGGGCAGGGGGGGGTGAATGAATCGCGACACACTTTATTCAGCACCCCTTTCAGTCTCTAAAATCGTATATCTTTATATGGCATTGTTGCTGAAAATTTTTCAGTAAACAAAAACATCCAGTCTCTATATTTTGACTAAAATATATATAAAAGAAAATGATTTTTTCTAAATTTATATTGTTTTTTTAATATATTATAAATCGTTAAAATATTATTATTATTTATTTTATATTAATTAATAATATTTAAAAATAATGATATATATTAAACTTCAAAAATAACATTGATGAACTCTAATATTTATCGCTGAAATTTTCTTTAATAAATTTATATATACATCAAATTTGAAAATTATTTTTAGAAATATATAATAGTACAAGACACGAATATAAATTAAATTTATATTAATTTTAAAATATGTAGTATTATATATTAGATATAATATAACAATTTCTCATCGAGATCATCGTATAATATTAACGAAAAATCCTTTTATAATACGCATTAATCTTAATTTTAATAAGCTTAAATACTAATAAAATGGTTAAATATCTTATATCAAATACCGAACGAATAAAGCTATCAATTTTTTTTAAATAAATAAATTAATCGCAAAAATTAGTCCAAAAGTAAAAAAAAAATGAATAAATACGAAAAAGGAAAACGTCGCTTTTACATTTTCCAATTTTCCTTTTTCACTTTCCCCCCCCCCCCTCCATCCTAGCGCCGTTTTCGTATTTTTTCGTTTTAAATTCATGATTATATTTTCGACGAATTAAAGCGCTCTTTGAGATACACAATTCCATAATAATTGCGCACAATCACTATAATTTTATAATTAAATACATTAATTCTTAATTAATGTTCGCGTAATTAAAAACGAACGAGACTGCGACGTTCGCCATTTAGAGATGGTATGATATTTTTTTTTATATACAATAATTGAACGTGATTTGGTAAATATTAATTAATAATAAAATAATATTTCTACATTACGTATATAAATAATATTATTATAGAACATAAATTATCCAGATTCATACTTCATTTATGATTTAACAGCAAAAATTAAATAAATGTATGATGAGTATATGAAGAAATATACTTTTTATGTTTATTAACACTTTATATGATAAATTTATTATTATGACTATTTTAAAAAAATATTTCCGTTGAAAATTCTGAAAAATTCTCGTACTATTTTTTCTGAAAAATTTATATATATTTCAAAATCAAAAAAAAAAATTTTTTTTGAAATATTTAAGATATCAAAAGATTAAAAAAAAACGATTATACTATTTATTAATATTTTTTTTATTAATTCAATACGAATCGTTGAAGAATAAATGGTTAATTTTATATTATAACTGTACAGTGATCGCATGTATATTTAATTTCCTTCGAACACATATGGCTATATATAGTATTTTCACCTGTCACAGTACCATTTGCAGACTGTGACATATTCTGTGACCACCTTGCACATAATCCTGTTGCACTGTGACCTCAAAAGTCCCTAGGGAATGAATACGTGAAAACTTCAGTGCACTTTATTGCATTACGTGCTCGGATAGTTTAACCCGTACCAATTGCAGTAACCTGTATCAAAGGTAAATCAAGTTTTTCCATTGCAAAGAATATGTTTTATATACAGAAGGCTTTTAATTAAAATCAAATAAAAGACTTTGATCTGGAGAATTAATTGAAAATACACTATATTCACTATATATACTACTGTGAACAAAAAGTAAGGTGAAATTGAGATATAAAACTCCCGGGTATTAGGAAGGCAGGTAAAGAGTGATTTTTTTCCTCGGTTGGTAGGACTATCTAACATTTGCTAAGTATTTGTTTATCAAAAAGTTTAATTATCTCCGAGTTACACGTGTTTTTACAACTCTCGGTTCCTTCATCACAATAATGTACCATGTCATACGGCATTTTTGCCAAAAACTTGACTCGTATCGTTTCGTAACCACCGTATTCGCCTGATTTGGCTCCGTGCGACTTCTGTGCTATTCAGCAAACTTAAAAGGCCAATGCAGGGACGTTGTTTTGACACGATTGAAGAGATAAAAACCGAATCGATAAAGGTTTTGAAGGCTATACCGGAAAAAGACTATTCCGACTGTTTCGAGGACTGGAAAAAGCGTTAGCAAAAGTGCGTTTCATCGAACGAGAATTACTTTGAACGGAATGAATTTGATTTGAAAGAATAAATAAATAATTTACATTTTATAAACAAATTCACATTACTTTTTGATCAGTGTTATACCATATATATATACGAAAGAAAATCTAAATTTTCATTGTGTACTTTACTTTTATACGTACATTATATTATATATAAACTTAGTAGTGTCGTTTAAATAATATGTTTATATTATGTATATTGCCTAGATGATGGCGGGCAATTTATATCGCATTTGCATTAAGTGTCGTACCACATTAAACACTTTGTGCACTTTCAAATGTCGTAATAATGTCGCAATTATTCGTATAAACAGAATACAAATGCATATGAATACAAAAGTATACTAATGATTATATTTTTTGTATAATAAAATTGTTCGATTTTACTTATTTTTTTTTGATAATAATACGTAAACGATTTTTGAATACGCCTCACGTATTTTAAATTGATAGTTATTATCAATTACCTTTAAGTGCGACGTAAATCATTTTTCCGACTTTTCCGCGGAAAGCGTGCTCGGCGTCGGCGTCGTTATTGCATTCTTTCGAGTTTTTTCACGTTTCGCAACACTTTTCCGTATGAACTGTGAAATATTGTAATTTCATATTCATGACACATTTCTGAAAAATGGTTTTAGTGGGATATTCTATCGCGTTTTTCCACATCGTATCCGGTTTTTTCGGTCGGGAAAAACGTATTGTTGTCGAAACGCCGAATTGATCAACAACAGGAAAAAGAAAATAATATGAAACGAGTTTACGCATTTAATATTCATTTTCACTTTGAAGATTTTTCGTTTAATAAATTAACTCGACGAGTGTTTGAAATTCTTTTTCGAATTCTTTCTTTCTTTTCCATTTTTTTTCTTATTAATTTTCTTGCGCCGCGGAACACGCTTCGATAATTCTTTTGCGTATAAACAAAGAATCGACAAAAACTCGAAGGATTTCCCGGAATAAAATTATAATTATGCAGAGTGTTTCTTCTGTACAATCTTTTGATATCTCGTATTTTTCCACTCTTATTTTGTTTTATTCTAAGTGTATAACCTCTTTGATATTAATGAATCGGGCTACAGAAACACAAGAGATACATCTGAAACTCAAAATTGATTGAATTTTTGGTAAACTCGAATTCCGAAGAGTATTCAAATATTGGATCAAAAATAACTTACTTCAATTAATTTATAAAAAAAATTATAAACAAATATTTTTTACTTTAAATTCTATTTCTATATAAAATCAATAAATTTCTATATAAAACAATCTGTTTGAAGTATTTTTCTTTATGAAATTTTCTGTTTAAATACGGAAAATTTCTTTCAATGATTAAATTATATAATATAAATATATTTCAACGTTAACAATTTAAAACTATATATTTTATAAAATGACCTGATTACACGTATTGCCTATAGTTAGTACAGCGTAGTCATCGGAAAATTTTATCAAGTTTTCCTAACAATTGTGTCGGCGCCATTGGAAACTTTAACCGTTGTCGGTTTTCACGAGTTTCAACTCAGCGTATTACGATCTTTCAGCGCTGTAACGATCTTGAAACGCTTCATATCTACTAATATCACGGTATATATAGTGCTTATGGGGGTTGAAAATTTTGAGAATTGTTCCGCTTTATACGTGGGATGAAATTGAAACAATAATCCCGATGCGCTATTTTACAGAAAGTTTTCGGATGATTAGTGTTGAATTTTTATAATAAATTTTACTAAAATATATGATGAAATATTTTATATTGAACCCTATATGTAAAATGAAAATGTGAAGAATAACAATTTTCCGATGACGACTTTTGAACTTCGCTAAAGTCGTTTGTTGGCGCAGTAACGAGAAAAAGATCGAATCGTTACGAATTTTCCAAATGTCCAACACCTGTTTGATTTCGCGAGTCTTTCGATTTTTCCATCGGAAAGGGATGAAAAATGCGATTTTTCTTTTCGAAGCGAGACCTCCGAGAAAAAAAATCACATCTAAGGGGAACGAGGGAGAAACGCTTCCGTTTCTCTTCGATTTTTCGCTTCTCATTAGCGCCGTCTCTCTCGCTGGAAAAACGCACTTCCGGTTGACTTTTCGCGCCGACCGGAAACGGCGCGGTTCCCGTTTTTATTTTATTGGCCGTTTTTCGTTCCCCCTTTATGCGGAAAAAGCCTTCCGCCGTCTGCGCTTTATTTATTCCGTTTTTATTTCGGTTTCTCGTTTTTTTTTCTTTTTATTTTTTTTTTTTTGAACTCGGCGGCTTTCAGTCAACAGGTGAATTTTCTATCGAAAATTATTTAGAACAAAAAAAAATAATATATAAAAGAAGCTTTTTAATTGTTTGATAAATCGCTTCGTTTCGATGAAAAATTATTTTATAATAATAGTACTTATTCAACAAGTTTGCTAATTTATGCCGATCGAACGAATATTGTTAAGTCGATTTAGTCGTTTTTTTTTTGTTCCTCATTAAATTCGTCGAAAATTTATGCGTTCTTCTTCTTCGATGAAGATTTATTTTTCATGCCAATTTTTTTCAGTATCTCATTTTCATAATTTACGCATAATTGTGTTCGCTTATCGTTTTCAATTATCATTTCTCTTTGTTTTCGAGCATTAATTTTTACGCATGTTATTTTTTTGAAAAATAAATTTCCAAATAATGATGTTAAAAAAAAACATGTTTTTCTTTCGATACGTTCAAATATATTGTAATATATATAATTGATTTATTTTTCAATTGTATCTAAATATCAATTCTAATTGGATTTTCAGTATATTTTTCTGATAATTGTTCTGGATTATTTTCGTCTGGGCTATTTTCAGTGTTTTAATAACTTATCATTGAACATCAATTTTTAATATTTTATTTAAATTTTAATAACAAACTATCTATAAAAATGAATATCGTACATTTGGACACAATAAAAAAATATTATTTTTATGAATAATGGTGAAATAATTGCATCATATCAGTAATTACAAATTACAACCAAGAAACGGACTATTGATCCTTTACTTAGTCCTTATTTGACCTAGTTCTCTATCTTTATCCCAACATATAATATAATAGAATACTGAAAATCTCGTTTCGATAGAATTGTGCACTAAAGAATATTGACAAACTACCTTTAGTTCGCAATAAAGATTTTTACTCACTCCACACACACATACACACACACGCGCGAGTCTTTATTCACCAATAACATAAAACGAACACATGATATTCGATAAGAATAAGGTTATAAATTTTAATCCGATCACGAAATTGAATATATCGTGCCAGACACGCGATTTATTGTATATTAAAAATTGTTTTCTACCCCTGCTACGAAATCTGCATACGAACTTTATGCGCTATAAATATTTTTCCGGTGACTTTACGTACGATTATTTTGAACTCGGAAAATGTTTCGCAATTTTTATTATATATATATATATATATATATATATATATATATAAATATATATATATATAAATATATATATATATATATATATATATATATATATATATATATATATATGTATATATATGAGAGAGAGAGAGAGAGAGAGAGAATAATGGAAATGGTGCGCGTAGTGTGCACGTGCACATTTTGAACAAGAAATATATATATTTATATATATAAAGGTAACAAGTTTCGGCATTTACAATTCGGTTTGTCTTTCCCATTTCGGAGTTTACCTCGAATTTTACGGCGTTTTGATTTATTTTCCGATGCAACTCCGAAAGAAAAGAGGCACTGAATTTTCCCGAGGATTCGTAATCTGGTTTTATGCTTCTTACTCTTCGAAGCAGATATACACGGGAAAAAGTGGAAAATGTTTGTATTTTTTTTTCTTTCGCTTTATCTTATTTTTATTTTTATGCTATATATATATATATATATATACACATATATTTTTTTACGTTTCTGTTTTGCCTCTAAATGCCTCTTTGGATCGGAATAAAACGTCGAAAATCCCGTTCGCTCGTAAACCGTGGTATAAATTCGGGAAAAATCGTAGAAAATTGAAAATATTTTCAATATATATATATATATATATATATATATATATATATATATATATATATATATATATATATATATAAATATTGCTTGAATGAATAAAATGACGGCTTATCGTTTTGGAACTTTAGCTTTTAATTCATCCCACATAATTCACGTGGTTTTATTATGAAGACGTTTAAATTTATTTTAAAAATACGCATTGTTTATTATTTCAATATTTAATTAAATAATGCATATAGTAAACTATTAAATATTAAAAAAAATGTATATGTAATTAAATTAATTTTTATAAACGAATAAATATATATTTTCAAGAATCTTTTTATATATTTATTGCGATTTTTATATTTCACAGTTGAAAAATATATATGAATCAAAATTTAAGATCAACGTGTTTAAATTCAAAAATAAAACCTGTTACCAATTGAGCTATTGCAGGTTTTCCTATTTAATAAAATAATAATAAAACGATAAAAAATATATTTTCTCGAAAAAAAAAATTTGTGAAGCTTTTTTTTTCATTTTCATTTTACGCTAAATTCTCATTCGACATTTATTTATTCAGTAATACAAGAAATATTTATGTCGGCGTTTTATTTTATTTATTTATTTTTTTTGCACGATTTAACGTTAACTGTTCAAATAAATTTAACGTATTTGTTCACATTGGTAAATATTAATTCTTTTTAAAGAATATTTTTTTTATTTTGTTTCAGGTATGTAAAAAATTTGAGAAGCACTTTATATATATATATATATATATATATATATATATATATATATATATATATATATATATATATATATATATATATATATATATATATATATATATATTCTTTGAAAATTGGTGAGTGATATATGAAGCGATTCTCATATTATTAATTGTAAAAAATTGGACACATGTAAGTATTGAAAATATTTTTATTTCAACTTGTTTAAAATAAATACAATAAAAATAATTTTAAATTATTTAACATTATTCATTGAAAATTATTTTCAATCATTAAAATATCAATAAATTGTATGATTCAGTTCATACGTTCGATAAAACGATTTTAATAATATTATATTATATATCGTTAGTTCAAAATTTGTTAATTATTTAAATCGGCGCTTTTCAATGTTCACAATATGAATTATTTATAATTTTAAATTAATGCATGCAAAATTATTAAAACGTGCGATTAAATCAAAAGTTATATAATAAATATATATTTGATCGTAATTTTTACATAAATCATAAGGAAATATATAATGTATAATATGAATTAAAATCTACGCAATAAATTATATTCTACGACGTAGCCATTTCGTAGATACATACATCTCGTATGATATATTATTATTATTATATTCAAAATTAAGCCGTGGTTTGTGCTATAAAACGATACAATTTTTAATTAAATCTAAACAATAATCAAGTCTAAAACTATATATATATATATATATATATATATATATATATATATATATATATATATATATATATATATATATATAAACACATACGTAGACATTTTTAATTACGCATAAATAACAATATAATAATTTATTTTCGCTACATTTACATCCGGCTTAATTCAATGCAGTCGAATTTTTCTTCTTATCTGCACGGAAAATTTCCCGATTTAAAGGGTGCGCGCGATAGCAAAGTTTTTCCACGAATGCGAACGGAGGAAAAACTTTGCTTTTTATTTGTCGTTTTTCCTTTCTATATATATATATATATATATATATATATATATATATATATATATATTTGTTGCTTAGCTATTTTATTTTATTGCCTTTTTTGCGTTTCGTCCGTTTCTCGGAAAAGCGTATTTCCGTTCGTTTAACGCCGACACACGTTATAATAATAAACAATGAAAACTACTCCATATCCACCAACGGCGACAATAAAAATTAATAGAAAAGCTTTTCGACGGAAACTACTTAATACGTAGTGACTTGAACTGAAATAGCGAACGCTTTCACACAAATTTATATTTAATATTATTATTATTATATTGCATAATTGACGTCATCAATGATGAAATATTAATATATGGTAATAATGTGATTTATTTTATTCGTAAATAATCGACGTTTAAATTATATTTTTAAATTCTATGAAAAAAAAATGGTAATGTTAGGGTGACCAACCGTTCTTCTCCTTTCTTCCAATGGACAATTCTTCTTTTTAAAGTTGCGTCCTCCAAAATGTCCTACTTTTTACAAATAAGGATTTTTTATATCTTTGCTCTTTTAATAACGTGCCTTTGAAAATTATAATAATTATTAGTTTCATTTCATAATGTCACCTTTTTCCTCATTGAAAATTTGGTCACCGCAATTGTACTAATAAATTTGTAAATTAAATTGATTTTATATTTGTGAATTAATTACATATAATAAAATTGAGTGATCAGTTCTATATTAAAACTTTATATATGTATTTTTTTTATAATCAATATTAAAAAGAAAATAAATATATTATAAATCCAAATCGTAACGATTAAACTTTATAAGACAATTTTGAAACATCGACACTTTAGTAACCGCGGTTAATCTAGTAGCCAGTATTCGATTAACCGGAAGGTTGTTGTAAATCCGCATCCCCCTCCCTTCCCCTCCACGTCTCCCTCCTTCCCCTTGAGGCATTCGGTCCGTTTAATTCCCGATTTCGGTTTAATCAAGTCACGGGTTATTCCGTGGAAACGGTTTGTGTTTTGGATGTCAGACAGACTAGACATTTCGACGACAGACACCTCGACCATTATGCAAATACGGGACATTTCGCCACAACATTCTGTGTCGAATTGTCTAAACGTTTCTAGTTTCACAACAAATATAATAGAATTTTATAAAGCAATTTGATTGTCAATACTATCATTTTCACTGTTTCATTTCCCTTTCATATATATATATATATATATATATATATATATATATATATATATATATATATATATTTATATATTTATATATATATATATATATATATATATATTTATATATATTTATATATATATATATATATATATATATATATATATATATATATATATATATATATATATATAAATATATATATATATATATATATATATTAAATTTTCTAAAACCCTACATAATTATCATAAAATAATTTAAACTGAAAAAAAATATTTCCTATTATATAAAAATATTTTACATATAAAAAGTGAACATAAAGTAATTCATTTTTCATTCACATTTTACAATTTAATTATAATATATCAATTTTTTTTCATATTAATCAATATTTTATATGATTCAATTATACAATTATATAAAACTTAATATCGTTGATAAAACTAACATTAAATTTAATAAAATCTCCTAATTTTCATTAAATTTCATATGATTGCGACATAAAATTTTACTTAAAATTAAAAATTATTATAAAAACATACTAATTATTTATATATTTTGCAAGTTAATTAATTATATAAATGTTATAATAAAATTAAATTATAACTTTCAAACGTCTAGATTTTTATTCAACATGATATTTAATTTTGTCCAATATCAAGATTAAATTTTAACATAATATATATAAATATATGTATTAATATATAAAATAATTTTTAGTACACAAACACCAATGAGACAACATGTAATAATTTATCTTTAATATATCAAAATGTCGCGTGAATTATATAAATTAATTAAAATCAAACGGAAAATATAATTTCGTTACAGGCAACGGCGTTTACACTTTTCATGGAAAACGATCGAATTTTCCGCAAGCTATCGATAACACATATCAAATATTTAATATATCGCCTACGTATTTTCATATATTAAAATTTTAATATTCTGGTAAATGTTACGTAAATAATTATATAATGAAAATTATGGAAAACCTTACATTATTAAGGTTTCATCCCTTGTTTATATACAACGTTTATTATTATGGTTAGTCTTACGTCGAGAATATGCAGATTATATATATATATATGTGTGTGTGTGTATGTATGTATGTATGTGTGTGTAATTTATTACGGGATTTATAATACATGAAGTCATGTTAAATTAAACAATAATTATCTCTATTATCATTTTCGTATTATGTACACGTAAAATGAGGTTAAATATTTATGACACATTTTATTTTAAATATTTTTTTAAAAACGTAAGTAATAATTATTAAAATTTTTGACGCGCACCGCGACTTGATTAATATTGAAAATTGCTTTGATATTAACGGCGATTTTGAAAATCGACATTTTCCGCGAACACGTAATTGAAAATTTTCCACGCGACGCTCCGTTGAAAATCTCAACGTACTATTTCATTTTCGGATACAAAGTTTTCCAGTTTTAATAATTATTATTTTCAAGCGATGAATATCGAGGTCAAACTCGAATATTTATACAGAATTTTAATTTAATATCCGTCATAATTCACGATAAAAACAATATTCGATTCATTATAAATTTATTTCATATATAATTAATTCAATTATTATTTTTTAATTGAAAATAATAATACAAATCAATATTCTATATATTGATAATATAAGTAAAAAAAAATTTTCTTTTCGAATTGTCTTCGTTTCATATGAAGAAATATCTGACTTACAAAAATGGACCCACATCATCAGTCACATCGCTCATTATGCGAACGTCTTCCGATTGCGTGGATATCCTCGGAAATTTCGGAAATCCGGTCATCAAAAACCGAAGAATTGATTGTTTTTTAATGGGCATCCTCCTTGATGGCTTTGACAAATGACGAATAATTAGATGCCTTAATTCGCAAGCGGCTCTCGAGAGTTTGCCGCTAATTAACTTCTTTTTTTCCCATCCCACGTATATTTTTTTTTTTCATTTTCTTCTAACGACAATGAAGAAGAAGTGAAATTAAAGAAAAAAAATTGTATAAAGAAAAGAAAATTTACAAAGTATTTCGGGAATTGTTCGCGTTGTTTTTCATTCGTTTTTTCTTCGGATTAGATAAGAGGGCGAAAGAAACGGTGCGAGTTTTCTTTCGTGAAGAAAAAAAAAATATATATATAAAGAAATGGTGAAAGTTCTCACTTTAATTATCAATCATTTTAAAGTCAATTACATTTGTTTTAGTTGCTTTCGTTTTATTAAAAAAAAATTGTCTAATTAAAAAATTTTACGCAAAGTTCGTGTATTTTAAATAATTCTTTATAATTATTTGAATGAGTGATGATATAATTAATGATTTAATTGTATTATTAATAAATTATTTATATATTTATTATAAATATTTTCGTGATTATTTAGATCTCAATAAATTATAGATTTGATATTATAGTATGAAGAGGATGAAAAATATTCTTAAAATTTAATACATTATATCCATACATTTTCTCTTGATTTTTCAATTAATCTAATATAATGATTGCTATAAAAATATTTTCTTTACATTTTTCACATATAGATAATTTTTTTTTCATCAAAAAAAAATTTTTTTTTTAATTTCAATGCATTTATTAATTACTTCTATACGTATATAAATATTATTATCCGATAGTATTAACGAAAGATAAAATGATAAAATTTGTGTGCCGTAATAGGATTATGGCATGTTTTATTAAACTAAACACATAAATTATATGGCGTTAAGAAGTATCATAAAAAAAAATATATATATATATATATATATAACATTTCCGAAACAAGGCGTTAATTAGTTCGTGTCTGAAGCAATTTTACACCAAAGTTGTGTTTGTACAGTTGTTATCTATTTTCATTCAGGCGTTTAATACTTTTTCGAATATACTATATATATATATATATATATATATATATATATATATATATATATATATATATTGTTAACACTCTATATTCAAAATTTATAAAAATCAATTAATCAATTCAATGCAAATATTCCGAGTATCGCGGTATTTCCGAGAAATATCTTCGGAATTTTGATACTATTAACCATCATTATAATATTAATTAAGTTGTTTAAATTGTATACAAATTTCAATGGAATATTAACGTATATATTCATGTAATTATTTGTAAGGTGCAGGTCACGGGTTTCATCCTATATCATAAATAATATATATATATATATAAAGAAATCACAAATATATATATATATGTATGTATATATATATATATATATATATATATATATGTATATATATATATCTATATATATATATATATATATATATATATATATATATATATATATATATATATATATATATATATTACTATAATTTTCTCAGAAAAAAAAATGTAAAAGTTTATATCGAACGTTCAGTTCAAACTTCATTTCCTCATTATTTTTCAGCTCGGCTTGTGATTTCAGGTTTTTTAATATCGTTTCAGTCGATAGAAGTTCATCTGGCAATTTTAAATGTAAGTTATAACTACCTCAAAAACTCATTAATACTTCGAATCCTTCAATATTTATTAGTATTGTTGAAAATTTTTATTAAAAATTCTTATTGTTTAATCGTATAGTAATATTTTTAATTTCTATTAAATCTTATTGATTAACTCTAAATATATGTTTTTTTTAATCAAATTGTCACAATAATATAAAACTATATAATTGTATGAATAATTAAATATTTTTAATATGTTATATTTATTGAATTATAATTGATTTTTAATATACGATTATTTTTATAAAATAAAATAATAATGACAATAGTTGATTAATAAGGCTTCTGAGCCATTCAAATGTATACATATTAATTAATTCGTCGAAACTTAATATCTGTGTATGAAAATAAATAAAGTTATACGGTTTAAATTTAAGAAACGAAAGATATTTTTGAAAATTTAATACGAAATTGAAAAAAAAGTGCGTATTTTGACTTTTCAACGAAATGTTCAAAAGAACGCTCTCGATATTAAAATTAATTCTTTTTTATTTTTGTCGACGTTAACTTTTTTTATACGGAGAGCTTTTCTTCGTTCTTTCTATCCGACGGAGGGGATAAAAAAGAAAAAAAATTTTCACGAGCAAACATTGCCTTTTTTTTAAAAAGATAATTAAAATCGGGAAAATTGGATTATTAAAGATGATGATCTCGAATTTTGTTTGTAGACGACGAAGAAAAGCGTCGTTGATTATTAAATTTATATTTAAAAAGAAAAGGAAACGCTTCCTTTGAACGGTCTTTGCCTTCCTATTTTTTTTTTATTTAAAGCGTTATCGAAATCGATCGAATTATGATTACAACGTTGCTTTGTAATTGACGATCGTTTTAATAATTCGACGATTGCGTGATAATTTTATTTTTTTATATTTTTTTTCAGTTAAAATTAATATACTGTATTTAAAAAAAAATATTCCTAATAGCATCATCATGTAGTGTGACGAGTGCGACGCAATGACGCCATCTGTCGGCGTTTTGCAAAAAGTTCTAAATTAACATACATTTTTTTTTAATTAAAAATGTTATTATTTATATTTATTAAAATTATAATAAAATTAAATACATTAATAAATAATATAATTTAATCATATATATATATATATATATATATATATATATATATATATATATATATATATATATATTCTGATCTCTTTTTATACTATTTAATAATATAATATAATTACTTGTGTATGTTATTTTTTTCAAATAACCCTTTCGCTGAGAATGAACAATATTAGAACCGTTTCAATAAACGTAATATATACCATGAGACCAACAATCGCTAAGAATTATCAGTTAAAATACATCGCGCACATACACACACACACACATACAAACACACACACACACACACACACATAAATGTATTAAATTGCTAATGAAGTCCACAATCGCTTTGGGAACATCGAGTTTGCTCACCTCGTTTCATACTACAGTATGCATGGCAAAACACTATACTGACCAACAGGAAGCTGTAATGGCGTTGTTAATGAAAACGTTCTCGAAATGTTTTCACCACGTATCTAACACTAACAAACACAGATAACCCTTTAGATACGTCTCTATACAGTGCGGTACAAAAGTGTACGATCGCCGTTTAGAATGTTAAACCACTCTAAAACCTCTAACGTCTATACTAATACTAATGAAAATCATAAATAATATCGTTCAAAATTTTATTTTCTTATAAAATTCCTGTCCAAAATGGCGACGAATTATTATTTTTTTAATACTGGTATATTTCTTAATCACTTCTCACTTGATATGTTATAAATGAAATTTATTACATATATATATATATATATATATATATATATATATATATATATCGAATAGATCTTTTATACATTTTATCCTGACCGCGTCGATTCATTTCAGACCCTGAAAAAACCAAAACATAAAACCGTCGTCCTTCGTTTTGAGCCCGGCAACATTTTCATTGTTAATTGGCTTTAACAGTTATATAATGTTTTAGAAACTTTATTTCGCACTTGTGCGCGGTTCTAAGAGACTTTATATTTCAGTATTCATTGATATCTTTTTGAAAGTTTAACATTCGCGTTTTATTATGTTAATATCTTTTATACAATATCATTGTTAACGAAATGTAGAATTTACATTTGAAAGAGTGAAAACTGAAAAGACTTTAAAACATGTTAATTTGCATTTATATATATATATATATATATATATATATAAATGAAGTGGGTCAAAAATTCTTTAAAAATATAATTTGCTATATTTTTTTATATTAATATATAACAAAATATTATAAACATAGCTCTTTTTTAAAATCAACATATAAACATATAATAAATATTATTCCATTCTGAACGATTTCAAATTTTGAAATCCAATCAAAATGATTGTAATGTAAATAAAGTATGCTACATAATTACTCTAATTATAATAGAATAAAAATCTTCAAATATATATATCATTTGTGATTTTTTTAAAGAATAATTATTCACGTTGAAAACAGATTTCAGAGTTCGTTACAAAACACAATCTCAATTTCAATTCCAACCACCGTTACTTTTATATTAAAAACGGAAGCTCGCTGGTTTTTTTAACATACTATACATGTATATATATATATATATATGTAAATTCAAATATGCTCTGTTGTATAATTGCGACGCAGGTGCGACACTGGATTTTCCGCGGTTTGCCATTTGGCAATTATGCATTCGCCCGACGAAATACACTTCAGCCTCATATATATATATATATATATATATATATATATATATATATATATATGTGTGTGTGTGTGTGTGTGTGTGTGTGTGTGTGTGTGTACTTGCATTACTTGTTGGTTTGCATGTCATGCACTGTAGTTTAATTAACGTACGAAATAGAAATCGTCGATTTTTTCAGCCTTTCTGTAATACATGTGTTACTGAAAAAGCCAATCTGTAATACGAGTCCTATGAAAATTCACTGGCTTACATGTATATACATACACATTTATATATATATATATACCGAACTGGTCGCGAATTTATATATATAAATGTAATAATTTTTATTAGATTTTTTTAAATAATTTTTCACTGACAGACATATCTATAATCGTTGAAAATATTTCAATATATATTATAATATGAAACTGTATATAAATGATAGATATTCGGAAAATTTGATTTAAAACATTTTTCAGCGCAAATATTACAGAATGCGAAATATATATATGTATATATATATATATTCTTTATTGCATTTTTTTATATCTGAAAAATGTTATATATATATATATATATATATATATATATATATATATATATATATAGTATATAAAGCAGTGTCACTCTGCGAAAATTTAATCATAGTCTCGCGTATTTTCCTTCTTCAAGTTTTATATCTGTTAGGGTCGTTTGCGGAAAAGCTTTGGGACGGTTTTAGGCAGTTTTACAAATTAACTCCTTTTCATTTTCCACGTTAAGAGGACACATTTTTCCATATTTCACCGAGTTTTCCGTTGCTTATATTGCAAATATATAATTTCAGTTAAAAAATATATAAACGATTTTTTTTATACGAAATTATTAAAATAATGCATGAATAATTTCTATAATAATATATTTAACTTTTGATTAACATTTTAATCCGGATGGAAAGTTTGCTTTATGACTAATTGAATAAGAAGATTTTTTTTAAATATATATATATATATATATATAACACTTAATTTAGTAAAATATATTAAAAATTATATTTTCAATCGTCTGTTATACAATAGCAGAATTATCAATGAGCGACTTGTGTAACAAACAATAAATAAAGCAACGTCAACAAGTCGTTGGCTAAACGAGTCGGAAAACGAATAACAACACCTTTGTGAATCGATTAGTTTCAATGGAGATGAAAATCATTAATCATCTCTTCTGGGCGCGAGAAGATCAAATATTTGAACAGAATTCAAACACAATGAGAAAATATTCCATTGAATTCAAATAGCCTGTTTGTGTGCTATACAAATATACTCGAATTGAATCTGATTAAGAAATCGGTAAATTCAATTTGAATTTTTGATTATAAACAATTTTCTAATATTTATCGCATTATGATATTAATATCGATCTATCAAGTTACACGTTATTTTACAACTCTTGGTTCATTCATTACAATAATGCATCATATCATACTGCATTGATTATTCGCGACTTTTTTGCCATAAACTCAACTCGTTTCGTTACGCAACCACCGTATTCGCATGATTTGGCTCCGTGCGACTTCTGGCTATTCGGCAAACTCAAAAGACCAATGCGAGGACGCCGTTTTGATACGATTGAGGAGATAAAAACCGAACCGAAGAAGGTGTTGAAGGCTATAAGAAGGTTACTTTAAAGGGGATGAAATTGATTTGGAAGAATAAATAAAGAATTTTTATTTTATAAACAAATTCACCTTACTTTTTGATCACAGTGTTATATATATATTATATATAAAAAATATTATATATAAAACTTTATTTAAAAAAAAACCCTCGTTACATCAAAGATACTCAAAAACTGTGAATTAATTAGCGTGAATAAAAAAAAAAAATTCGTCGAATTTGTACGAATTAATTTATACGTCGTAGGCGTCAGTCCGAATTTCGAAGTGTGTCGCTAATTTAATTATGAACTAATGCGAGAACCGTGTAGTGTCACTGCGCGTCCCTTTTTCCCCCGGAAATGTACGCCGAAGGTTCCGGTTTTTGTTTCGAATTTTCGACTGTGTGTGTTTTAAGGGTCAGCAAAAACGGTCAAAATCAATGGACCCCGTCGACCATACGTCAACCGCAGCGAGTTGATACTTATTCCGTCTCATTATTTTCGTCGCTTTCGAAAACGAGCTTTTACAAAATTCCCTGCTAATTCTACTTATCCTTCTATCTGTATAAATAATGACGTTTATATATATATATATGTATAATGTATATATACAGGGTGGTGCGAAAGATTTTTTGAACGATAAACGTCGCCCAAAACCGCACGAAGAATAATTATCGTCGGAAAACTGCGTTATCATTATTTTACAGATCGTTAATATAATCAGTGACATTATAAAACCACTATATATAATATATATATTTTAAATTCAATATAAATTAAATCTGTCAAATTTGTATTTGAACTGGAAAATTCAATCGTTGATTTTTCATAATCGATTACGTCATACAAACATTTATATAATTCATTATTTTACAATACAACGTAAATTTTGGTGAACGCTTCATTATTGAAACACTTGTTTGTTACACGTTTAATGTATACAATCACTAATTTATATTGACCACATTGAATGATAGTCAATATGCAGTTTCACTGTTGGAATATTTTAATTGAAATCGGAATCCAATCTGTGTTGAGGTCACAATCGATATAATTTTAATACACATTTTCAATCATTCAATGTATATATAAATATATATAATATTGAAAAAAAAACTCAAAATCTATATATAATGAAAATAATCAAATTTATATTATATATAAATAATATTAACTCAATATTGTATTTCTTATACTGTTAAAGAATCTTTTTTCGCTCGTATCGGGTGACCAAAATGCACTTTATTTAAAAGAGAATGTTGTTTATATAAAATACAGCGTTCTCTTTGTTAACGAATTCAAAATATTTGTAATATTATTTTTATTTAATCCATTTATTATTTTCATATTATAATACAAAATAAACAAACGTAAATAAAAATTTATGTGTATCTTAATAAACAATATCAAAACTTTATATATGAAATATAATATGTTTTATTTTATAATATAAAATCATCGAATATCAAAAATATAATAATCTCATATATCTATAATAAAAATTCATTCGATAGTTTTTAATTTGATAATTATTTAAGATTTAACATTGGTCTACAGACTGGATATTATATTTATATAAATAATCATGAATTACATCGAACAATTTTACAATATATATATATATATATATATATATATATATATATATATATATATATATATATATATATATATATATAATTGTCTTTTACCTTTAAAAACATAACATAAATCGTTTTGAAGAATTTCGAATACGCGTATATTTCTTAATATTATTATAGCGCTTTTTTAACGTGGCGATTTTACGCGCGAAAATTTTCTATAATATTATTCAATTTCGCAACATCGGAAAATAATTCGAGAGACTCGAAAATAATCCGTAACGAATTCGTATGAATAATTAAAGGAAAGCGAAAGTAACGAACCGTAAAAGAATTTCAAATTACCCGCGCTATTCCGGTCGAATACAATCTAAAATATTTCTTTTTATTTAGCATATTTATGTGAAATACGCTTCCTTTATACTTACATAAATTACGTCAAAATACGAACGTATATATATATATATATATGTGTGTGTGTGTGTGTGTGTGTGTGCGTAACTCTCTTTTTGGTTTTTCCGCACTAATAAGCATTCGTCAAAATCGTATCCGTAATGTGTTCTTACGTTCGGAAAATTACCGGAAAATTTTCCGCTCGACGAAAAGATGAACGTTTCCCATCTACAATTCAAATGCTTTGTTATCGAACTCTCGATATGCAATTGTTTCATTCAATAATTATTATTATTTATAATGTTATAATAATAATAATAATAATAATAAACGATATTCTAAATATATTATATTTATTCACTTTAAAAAACTTTTCATAATGTAAATAATATATATATATATATATATATATATATATATATATATATATATATATATATATATAATTCGTTCAAAATATAATAAACACATTATAATGATAATTTAAACGCGACACTTGTATTCAACTATGCGACATTAAACGAGTAATAATTCTCGACGGAAAGCTCGGAAAATGTGCGACGGTTTAAGGGAGGGGATGAGAAAAATTGTGAAAAGCGGTAAAAAAAAAGTTGAAAGCTTATATCTCGTGCCACTTAACACTTTACTGGTTCATCTCGGTATAAGTAATAAAATTAAAGTTGTTGGACTTTTGAAAGTCGCCGCGATAAAAACCACTTTTAAAAATGGCCGAGTAAATTTTGATAGATGTTCGAAATATATATTTTTTTTTTCGTCGTCGCGTTTTTCTTTTTGGTGAAAATTTTCAGAAAAAAAATCTGTCGACGCGCACTTTATTATATTTTATAATTGCGCATATTAACGTTTGATGTAGATAAATCCAGTATCAATAATTATTTTATTTTATTATATCGTATAGTAATATTAGTAAAAATAATATAAATGAATCTAAAGCTAACGACTCAATCTGTAAGATAATCTAATCAAAGTTTTTTTTTAATAAATTTCATATTTATATGAAATTTGAAATTCAAATTCAATCACTTTCAAATAAAATTTATCATTCATCTCATATAATTTTAAAACTGATTTTTAATTTAAGTAGTAATATTTTAATATAAATTTGTGAACATTCAATTCTGCATTATAAATCGACGAATTTGACTTGAAAATATAGTATTAATTTCATTATACTTTTTTGACGAAAAAGAAACTTTTTATATATAATTTAAATCAATTGGAAAACAAACATATTTTCATCTTAACAATAATAATATCGATCATAATTTATATTTCAATTTCATTCTACTCATAGTTGAATCTGGTGCACGACTCACGTTTAAGTCATACAATGTTATACCGAAGGGTGTTTCCTAGAACATTTTCCAACATAAATAGAACCTCCGTTCTAAGAACGAGTAAAACAGAACTTGTATCAACAATGAAAGCTCGATTCGTTGTCGAGAATTGCATTTCTGTTCCCAGCTTCACGATCGCTGTTTACCTTTGCAATCAATGAAACACTAACAAAAAAAAAAAAAAAAAAAAAAACGGTAAAAAGTACACCGGTAAAAGTGCATTTTACCGATTTTGAAACGAAAGCGTGCATTTTGCGATTGCATTGTTCTCGAATACAATGAACGACTCGAAATCCGAAAACGTGCGTTCATTACTAAAGTGAAACATGCAATTTAAAGAAAACATATATTTATTTTAAAATTATATAATATTATTTTAATATCGTGAAATTCGATATATTATAATATAAATAATTTTATTATAATATTGCAATATTCAAAAAAAAAAAAATGGTTGACATCATCCGCTTTTACAAAATTAAAATCGCATTTTCATACAACATAATTGTAAATAAATTTTATGCTGAAACACTATTCGATCCTAATTAATGTGTGTTTTATGGTTTTATATTGTATATTTTGCTGCTGAAATTCTATATTTGTTTACGTTGTTTCGATGATATATTTCAGCATTATAACGGAACACAATATAAAGTTTAACACACTTTAAAACTATTGCAGCAATTAAACAAACAAATCCCCCCCCCCTACTCGTAAATTACATGCTAAACAATTAAACGGAGAAGTGCAACAATTCACAATTACAAATATTCGCAATGTGCATTACAATTGTGTCGCACTTTGTTGTCGATAATGACACAAATTAAAATACAAAAATAATTCTAATTATTATTTTTTAATACAGTAATAAAAATTATTTTATTATTATTTATACAATTTCGGATGATGCTAAAATAAACAACATCAATATAATTTATATAATGTAATAATATAATTTACGATTGAATACATAAAAAATATATATATAATAATAATAATAATGGGGTTATAAAATTAAATTCGCCCTAATGAAAAATTCTCGAAACAAAAATTCATTATAATTTTAAACGATTATTACGCATAAAATTAATTAAAAAATATTAATTTTTAATACGTTCATTAATTTTATAAACAATTTCGCAGTGAAAAAAAAAATATAACAATACGCGAGAAAAAAAACTTTTCATTATCGAAATGAAAAATTCTTTCGCATCGCATAAACCGTTGCGAATTATCATTTAAAACGTCGCAAATCACAACGATTCGTACCCAGAGTGTCATTTGACGGTTTACTTCGGTTTGTTACCGAAACCGGCGAGGCAATTTCTTTACCGGTACGGTTTTATCGTTACCGAATTCGCGTGTAAATTCGTTTACCTTATTGATTCGATTCGGGTACGTCTGATTTATATTGGGACTTTTACGTTGTTGCTCTCTTTTTTTTTTTTGTAATCCGATATGTGAATTTGGATTCCTATTTTATTGTGTTACCTTTTTTTTTGGAAAATACATATATTACATTGAACAATCTCAAATAAATTTTCGCTTCATAATAACTATTATCAGATTTAATTCAAAAATATTCTCGTATAAGGCAATCTTAATTTTGCATAGAAGAACAATTTAATCATACAAAATAGTGATTATGTTGAGGAAAAAATGGAATATATATATATATATATAATTTTTCGTTGTTTTATCATTTTTTTGCGGGAAAATTAATTAAAAACTTGTCAAACGGTAATTAAAACGACAAAACAAAGAATATTCCACTACTGCAACCCTTATTTTCTCTTTTCGTATTTTTCTTCTTAAACAACTGTAAAAAGCGTACAATGTCTAGAAATATAATTTCGTTTCGAAAATATAATATTTTTGAAGTAAAAGAAAAAATTTATAAAATTATTTTTTTTAATATTATTCATTAATACGTTAAAAAATCTATGAATTATTTACATTTGATCATATTTCATTCGTTGATTGTATCAATTAGTTTATAATATTTTAATTTAAAATAATGCGAATATTTTTAAAGACGTTTGCGACTCGCATAAAAATAATATATACGCATATAAAAATGAACATATATTTTTACAGCAACATATAAAAAGAGACACAGCCTTGGAAAAATATAAAATATCATACATTTTAAAACTTCAACATGCACTAACCTTCAACCCTCTTTACATTTTCTACACGACTCATTGTATAAAATTAACTTAAAATCATAATTAAAAGCCCTGACTTTTGACCGCGCTTTATATATAATATTTTACATTAAAAAAAAATATATATATATGCTAGAATATCATATTGAATATATAAAAATAAGCTTTTTCTAAAGCTCAAATTGCCTACAAACTGAGAACGCGCGCCTTTTATGTTTCGCGGTCGCTTTTCTCGAATTTTCCGCCAGCGGCGGCGTGTTTTATTTATTTTATTTTATTTTTTCGTACTTTATTTTTTGTTTGCGATTCGGAAAATTTGTCCATATTTCGAGAGCGCACGGAAAATTTATGACTCGTTCCGATCGCTTTTCACACGGTCGATCCTTTTCGCTCCGCGTTCAATATTTAGCAATTAAAATCGCAATTATTCACATTGATTTATTTTATGTTTTTGTTTTGGCATTCGCTGTGCGATGCAAGTGTTATTTTCTAAAAACGACTCGTTTATCATGAAATCTATTAATTTTCCGAATACAAAATTCACGCTCTCAATATACACTAATTTATCTGAGACGACTTCAAAATTATGCTTCTATTTCTATAAATACACTTTCAAAAAAATGCAATACTAATATATATATATATATATATATATATATATATATATATATATATATATTGATAAAAATATTCAATTATACAATATTAAAGATGTAATTAAGTCGGAGATAAAACGAAAGAAAATCCCTGTAGCGCCTTTAAAACCGTCTTATTTCAAGCGTTACACATTTAATATGGCGTCTCGAATCTTATTCAGTTTTATCTGAAGTGAAGGAAAAAAATTATATTCTAAAACTCTATACTAGAGCATTTTTCCTTACACATTTTACTTATATATATATATATATATATATATATATATATATATATATATATATATATATATATATATATATATATATATATATATATATATATATATATATTCGATTCGTCCTTTTTACAAGAAAGTATTTCGATCGTTTCTTCCGTAGTTCGTCTATTTTACCGCAAAACCTTCTTATTGAAGTTTTAACCGTTTTATTTGGTATTAGAAGCGCTCGAAACTTGGTTGAGAACTTTGTCTTCCAATAAAATAAAAAACTAATATATATATATATATATATATATATATATATATATATATATATATATATATGTATACATCTTGAAACGTTACGGAAATCACTTCTTCCCAAATTTCCACTCCTCTCCGTCTACGTGTTATTTTTGTCATTAAAACTAAGTATAAGTACGAAATAAGTAGAAAAGTTCTATTTTAAAATACTAGTCTTTCGAAGAATATTTCAGTATAATTTGATTTTGACAAAGTAATATATATATATATATATATATATATATATATATCTTCAAATTAAGGATTTAATTAAATTTATAAAAAAAATCTAAGCTTCCGGAAAAAACGTGTTCGAGCATTAATCGAAGTTTGGCTTATGGTGAACCATAAGTCCACATTAACCCTTTCGTGTCCGCGGTAAACTAGAGCGGTTCGTTAACGAGCTCGTGTCGACCAATTTGTTATAATGTCGGGCGTCGAACCTGTACTGTGTCATCGTCGGGATTAATGGCTATCCCTGGTTTGCAGGGGTTTGAAAACGACCCGCGCGTCCATCGGACACTTCTCGGTTTTCCTATGTCCTCGTTTTCTTTTTTTTTATCCTCATTTTATTTTCCGGAAGCTTATTTTTTATTCTTGTTTTTTTTTTTAATTTTAATACCGCATTATAGAAATTTTTGTTTTTGTATCCATCAGAGTATTATTTTTAATTTTTTTTAATATTAAAAATTTACAATCATTATATTTAATAATCGTAAATAATTTATATTTATTTCTGAAATTTTATTATATATAAAATATACTGAAATAAAATTAAATGTCTTATTAATAATTTTTATTTTATTTTTTATAATTTTTAAAATATTGAAACATATTTGTATTAAATAATCAGCGTTGAACGAACTCCATTATGTCAAACGGAAGTGCATTGACAACGAATCATCAATTCAATTTTCATTTGAAATTTTCATTATACTAGAAAATCAATTCTAATAATATACTATGATTAGAAATAATTCAATATATAAATAGTTTTCTATACAAAAAAAATCAGATTAAAAAAATTCATATCACATTTTAGATATTTCATAAAATATTAATTGCAGGTATTATGCCTAAATTTTCCACTCCTTTAATATGTAAAGTATTTTATTTATTAAACTAGAAATCTTTTTTTAGTACTAATTTATGATATTTCATATTTTTACATTAATGTTGCTATTTCTATGCTTGATTTTTATTTGGCTAAATAATTAAAATCTGAAAGTTTTTTTCTATCTTTTCGACCTTTTTTATTATACAGCGATATTTTTCAAGATTTATTCAGAAAAAAAACTCGCGACATTTATTATTATTATATTATTATTATTATTATGAAATTAATGAGTCTGAAAACAAAAAGTGATAAAACAAATCGCTCGGCTAAATTTCAATCCGTGCGTACAAAATAAAAATTCCTCGCAAAATTAAAGATTTAACGGGACTTTATATGCGGCTCTAATCAAAATAAAACTGACTGAGATTAATGAGGGGTCCCAAAGCCTCCATATGGACCCGCGGCAACGTCGAGAGGGTAACGTTTTTTTTTTTTCGAGTCAATTAAGAAAATGAAGATGAAACTTCATTTAAATTATCTCATTTTTTGACGGACTGAGGGCAAGGCGAAAAAAAATTACAGTGTCGTTCTTTTTTCTTTATTTTTCATGAACAAAAAAAAAACACCAATTTCCGTGACCCGCTTTTTCTACCGCGAGTCAACTCTGTACACTGAAAGCTCGCTTCATCTGTGATAATAATGAAGTTGAATCGTTTGTAAAATTACGCTTTCGTCTTGTTTAATCTGCAACACGTGTCAATGTTTTTTTTGTTTGTTCTCTGTATTTATCGATCGATTCGGAATTTAATTTTTATTTTTTTTTCAGACTCGGAAGGGGGACCACACGAAAAGAGGCTCCTGAACAACCTATTGGGACAATATAACACCTTAGAGAGACCAGTGGCCAACGAGTCTGAAGCGCTTGAAGTCAAATTTGGTCTCACGTTGCAGCAAATCATCGACGTGGTAAGTTTTAATCCATTTTTTTTAATAAAAAAAAATATATATATATTTTAATAACAAAAATATAGTATAAAATAAAAATTTTATGATATATATATAATCAATATTTTCAGGTTTTTTTTATATACACACAGTCAGATGTAAAAATAGTAGTTTTTAAATTTTTATTAATATAATATCTAATTCACTAATATTTCATTCATATTATATATATATATATATATATATATATATATATATATATATATATATAAATATATATATATATATATATATATATATATATATATATATATATATATATAAATAAAAATTAATATAAAAATATCGATCCATTTTATTATCAAAAAAATTTTGTATTTGTTTTCGAATATTGACTGAATATAAAAATATATATAGATTTTACTCAAATTGATTTATGATCCTTCGTTTGTGTTCGAAGTTTACAAGTAAAAAGCTCATTTTTACTCTTGACTGCGTGCATAAATAATAAGTTTCAAAACTAAGGAAAACTAATTTTAAGCTGTGCCGATCAAAAGGGGGTAGGCAGTTGGGGTACAGAGGGCGAGGAAAAGTCACCAGAAGGGCATAATTGAAAAAGCTCTCTAATAAATGAGCACGTGTTGCTCCCATTTATATATATATATATATATATATATATATATATATATATATATATATATATATTGAATAACGTTTCAAAGAGTTCGGACTTTGGTCTTCGAAAGCTCGTTCTGTGCTTTCGCTCTCAGAATTGCCCGGCTTTTCGCCCGCTCCCCGCCCCCTTTTTTCCGGTGCCTTTTTTTTCGCTGTCCTATT
This sequence comes from Leptonema lineaticorne, assembly GCA_024500535.1. Lineage (NCBI taxonomy): Eukaryota > Metazoa > Arthropoda > Insecta > Trichoptera > Hydropsychidae > Leptonema > Leptonema lineaticorne. The sequence continues at coordinate 10,748,234 of JANIJI010000001.1, forward strand.
ATTTTCCATATTAGCTTTTGTTATACTGAAAAGGAGCAAAATTAAACCGTGCCCAAAGGAAGTGGAGGCGGCGCAACATATTTCAAGTCTTTTTTCGGATGAATAGCGCTCGTGCCCCGTTTATACCGAAATTAGGTCGACAAAATAAATAAAGAAAAGGACACGTGATATAGTATGTCCGTGATATACAGGACGTACTCTACTTTCGCACGTCAACTCGTTGGTGTACCAAATATAATTTCTATCATTATAAAATTCATGCTGATCATCTATCAGCTTAAAGCTTTATATATTCAAGAATTTTTTCTAATATGATCCAAATATTCAAAGTCGTGAGTACATTTTCTCTATATTAACTCTTCACTACACTTCTTATATACCTATTTCTACCGTGCTCGGTTAAAATGACCGGTCTATAAAATAGTTATTATTTTTATAATAAAACATAGATAATAGTTAATTTCATTGTATTGCTCGATAGCGATACGATAACGTTTAAATAAGTTAAGTTGTAGAATTATATGAAAATGGTTAAATTGACCGGTAATAGTAGGTTTAGTGTTAAACCATTAAAATACATTTGAACTAATTATTTATAAAATATATAAAATTAATATCAAAAATAAAATATAAATATAAATAAAATATTTATTTTATTATTAATACGAAAGTCGAGAACGATTCGCGTGACGTATTTACAAAATACTTTTCGTAAAGCGTGCATACAAAAAAAAAATTTTAGAAGGTTCCATACAATATTTACACGTAAAACTAGCTCGATATAATAAAAAAAATCACACACACACACACACACACACACACACCCCCCATTCATTTCAACCCTTGAACTCCGGGGAATGGTCGTTTTAAAGGATAGTCTGGACGTCGAATGAAGTTACTAAAGTACGAGCATAGTCCAATTTAGTCAAGTGCACTCGTGAGATATTTGATATAAATATTCAATGGATTCTTGTTTACATTTATTTATTATGAATTAAATTATAATATTAGCAAACTAATATATATATATATATATATATATATATATATATATATATATATATATATATATGTATATATATTTCATATAATTTTAAAATCGTTCGCCTTTTTAATCATTTGTAATAATTAATTATAACATATAGTTGAAACGTTGTAATGTTAGAGAAATATTTGTATGGTAAATTTTGACGCACGTGTTTTGACGTGATGAATAGAATTTAATAAAAGTACGTTCACGTCCTTCCAATTTTAACATATATGACGTCACACGCTAAACTGCGACCCCGTAATTAGAATTCCGAATTCGGCGTCGGTGGCGCTGGCGTCGACGGCACTCGTTTAATGCTCGTCAAAAACGGGATTGCGGCCAAAAATTTGATACAATTTGACAGATAAAAGCGGCGCAACGTTGAAACGCGCCAACCGAAGATCACTCTCGGTCGGTATAAATTAAATTTTCGCAATTAACGACGCGATACGTCACATCTTTCGTCGTTAGGTTTGAGAACCGCAGGTTTTCATTTTGACGCTCGCGCGTCACGCTTTGCGAGAAGCGTACGAAATATTGAAACCGACGACGCCAGTTTTAGGGTTAAACGTGTGAAAACGGACAAATACGATTTTATCGTTTCTATTTTATATATATTGCTCAATATCCGTAATATAAATTGTTATATTATATTTTAAACAATTATAATTCGTTTCGACGAAATCGACATTAACCCTTACGCTGTGAAGTTTTGTTGCTGAAATAAAAAAATAGATTACCGACGGTATTTTCAACCCCGGCGTTCACAAAACAAATAGAAAATGTCGGACCAAAGTTGTTTCGACTCTCGTAAATATTGGAAAGTCGAGTTTATCGCGACGACAGACTCTCATCGCTATTTACACACACACACACACATATATATATATATATATATATATATATATATATATATATATATATATATATATATGAAGGCACTTTTTCCTTTTTATTGTTTACGATTGTATTTTTCACTGCGAAATTTATCTTATCTAATACGTTGTCGCTTTTCCGGAGTTTTCCCTTTTTTATTACGGTTCCATATTCATAGATTTACTCCGTCGCGAAACCTTGTAACGTATCTATCTCGGATATAAAAACAATATTATGCATTATACGTCTTCGTAATAAATTTAATATTAAAAATTATATATAATAATAATAAATTTACATATAATAATACAACGTACGAAAATATTTTCTTAAAAAAAACATTGAACATTTCTTCTGAAAATAAAATTATATTGTCATTACAATATTTTGTATGTATATATATATATATATATATATATATATATATATAATGAAGCAAATTCTTTTATTATAATAATAATTATTATTAAGTTCACATTATTAATATTGCACTATATAATTAACCGTTTATTTTGCCTTATAGATATGTAATTTGATATTTTATAAAATTGCTCTAAATATTATTCATTTTTTAATTCTAAAAAATACTGAAAAAAACGAAAGATAAATTTTCATTTTTTTTTTAAATTTAATTAATAAAGTTTTATATAATGCAATAAAAGTATTTTGATAATAAAAATTGAATACAGAAAAAAAAACTATAAAAATATTATAATATATCGATATGGAATTTAATAACGTTTATTTATGAATGAAAACGATTTTTACCCGAATAGAAATATTTACGGGGCAGATTTTTCGATTTTCGCATCTAGCCGCGCTCTTTTCTTTCGATAACAATTCGCATGAGTGGAAAATGGAAAACATCGAAATAATTTCGTACATAATGCAGTTCACGTATCGAATGTTCGGTGGTGCCTTTTACTGGAAAATAACGAAAATTTTACATCGAATCGAAACGGTCTGTATTCAATAATTTCATATATGTGTATATCTCATAGAAACGGATGAAAAGCAATGTAATATCGTTTTTCTTTATATTTTTTTTTATTGCTGGTTTTTCTTTTGGTCGACACGAAATTGGATTAAATTTGAGTATATGGCAGAAATGTATAAATAAAAAAATAAATATATGAATGCGATTTTAATTATAAGTCTATATACTACTGTGATCAAAAAGTAAGGTGAAATTGTCATTTAAAACTACCGAGTGTTAGGAAGGCAACTAAATTGCATTTTTTTTCCTAGGTTAATAGGACTGTTTATAACATTTGTCAAAATTTTTTAATTATATTCAAGTTATACGAGTTTTTACAATTCTTGGTTACTTCATCACGATAATGCAAAAACTTGACTCATATCTGTCCGCAACTACCGTATTCGCCCGATTTGGCTCCGTGCGACTTCTGGCTATTCAACAAACTCTAAAAGGTCAATGCGGGGACGCCATTTTGACACGATTCAGGAGATAAAAACCGAATCGAAGAATGTCTTGAAGGCTAAACCGGAAAAAGACTACTCCGACGGGGGTTAATTTGAAGGGGGTGAAATTGATATGGAAGAATAAATAAAGAATTTTAATATTATAAACAAATTCACCTTACATTTTGATTACAGTATAAAGTGATAAATTTATTTCTTAATTTCAAATGATTTATTTCAATATACAATAATTTATAACAATTCATAATGAAAATAATTCAATATTAATATATCGATTTTATATTTAACTATAAAGTATGAATATAGTATTAAAATTCAATTTACTATAATAAAATATAACGACTTAGATGCCGTTCGTGATTTTCTCGATTTCGCGTTTTCGAAATTTCCACGTTCTGGAAAATTGCCACGAATAATACGCGCCAGCACTTTTTTTTATTATATATTATATTACGCTGTGGTCTAAAATCATTTTAGTTTCCAAATCGCTATAAATCCGAAAAGAAATTCGATGTTTCAGAGGATGAAATCGGGTCAGAGGAAATCCGTTGCAATGTGTCAAAACTGCGGGAAATGCGCTTTTGCATGGAAAATTTTAATGGCATCTTTAACGTATGCATAAGGGAAAACTCGTGAAATGAACCGAACGCTCGGTAAACTTTACATCATCCAACTTAACTTTAATTTTTCCACTTTGACATATTTAAAATATGTAAAAGTCTGACATTTATATCTTTATATAAGAATCGCTGAGAATACAAAACATATTAATGTATAAACTTTGACGATGAAAATGCTCTAGTTTCAAAGCTTTTATGTAAGATTGAGTATTATTATTTTTTTTTTTACATTAAAATAAACGAAATGGAAAATGTAAAGAAAAACTTATACACGAAATGAAAAATTTATAAGACTATCAGTTGGAGCAATAAATAAAATGTATGACCGTGTCAAACGAATGATGAAAAAAATAATAACGAAATATATAACGTGAATTTTGCGATGAAAAATTTTCACATTAATACATAATACATTCGAAATGAAAACTCATCAATGAAAATTATGGGGATGATGTAGAAAAAAAAACACGGATTATCATTTTCCATATTTTCTTCGCATTAAACTCGTAAATAATGACGACCGACGTCACGATACCTTTTCAAAACGTTAATCTTTTTCGAATTTTCCGAGCAACCGCTAATGAATTTATAAGCTTTTATAGGGCGGGACCAAAAAAAAAAAAAAAAAAATATATATATATATATATATATATATATATATATATATATATATATATATATATAAAACGAGAAAATAACGAGCCGTCGGATATTTTTCGAATATTTTTATTTTTAGAGTCGATAAAATACTAAATATATTTTTTATTATTAAAATATCTTTAACAACAAATGTCATTCATATAGGTTGATAATATTAAAAAAATATATATTGTTAAATATATTATTCAACGTAATATATAAAAGATATTTTATCAAACGGATGCCGTTTTTTTTTGTTTTTTTTTTTTTTGAGAAAATCTTTAAATTTAATGCGTCGTAAATATTTAAGATATTTATTACGTTTATCGGAAAAAAAATGTATGAAAATTGAAAAAAAAATATATGCGCATTATACGAAAGGTAATATACATAAAATTTTTATGCGATCATATTATATTTTATACGATAATATTTTATAGAAAGGCTATAGTAATTAATTTAACGATACAAATTTTATATAGCACTAATGCGTTATAGAAATTACATAAACGAACCGCGATAAAAAGATTGCAACTTTTAATGTAGAAAATTTTACTATTTATTCGCTTAAAAAATATTTATATTGTCGTATAAATATATATATATTCGTTTATATTCCATAATTTTTATGTCGTTTGATACTTTGTAATAATTTATCGATACGTATGTAATTTTATAGTTAATAAAACGCGTGTTTTTTTATTGTAATAAAAATTTTTAACTATCAATGTTATAATATATTAAAAAGACCATTAATATAATATATAAAACATTTTTTAATATATTGTTCGTTATATATAGACGACAATGCATTTTTTTTTAATCATTATTATAATATTATCTTATGAATAATGTGACAAAAATTTAACCGTTATAAATATTTTATATTTTAAAATTTAATTTTTAAAATAAACTAATTATATATATAATTAAAAAATAATAATATTTAATACGTCTTGTCTGATGTATTGAAAAATTTTCATGGTGAATAGCGACACTTTTAAACCGCATATACGAAACACGACATAATTATATTAAGATTTATTAACATGTGAATAATTGCTAAACGACAAAATTTAGAATATTTAAACTTTGAATAAATAAACACGACAAGTACTATTACTTTTAAACGGTTAAAAGTTAACGATAATACTAGATAAAATTGTTCGCCGCTTTATACAAACACATCGTTGAAATGTCCTGTCGCGCTCGAAATTAAACCGAAACACTTTTACGCGGATTTAACTTCCGCCAAGGAAGTTAAAAGCGAATCGAATAAGGGTGGAGGGTTGAGAAAATTGTTTTAATTCATCCCGTTAATTGAGTGGAAAGCGCTAATCGTGCGCGCGAATCTCATAACGCGATTCGCATAAGAAGAAATTACATTTAGTTTTAATTGCATCGTTAACAATAGTAATAATGAGTAACAATGTTAATCTAGTAGATATTCTGCAGCTATATCATTAAAAATTGTTAGATATAAGTGATAAGAAAGTCTTAGAATAGTCAATAGAAAAAAATTTAATCCATATTTATATATATATATATATATATTAAAATCACCAACCAATTTTGAAACAAAATTTAATATATTTTTCTAATACGACTTCTTTCAAAATTTTAATTTTAATTATATTATTAAATAAAAAAATTTTTTTTTTTTAAATTAAAAATATATATATTAAATCGCTATAAAAATAACCCATTCATAATTAATTTCAATCGATCACTTGTATCCTTTGGCTTCTAACATAATCTTATAAATACAAAACTTGTTCTTATTAATGTAATAAGTAAACAATTACGTAACAAAACTTTACGTAAAATCGTATTTATAAAGCAAACTTTAAACATTAAATTCGCAATCATAATTAATATATAATATTTACAATATATACAAATTTTTAACATACAAAAATATATTTTTTTAATTTTTTATTCAATTATTATATTTTTAATTAATTTTATTTATTTTTTTTTATAATAACATCAAATAAAAAAATAAATAACAAATAATCGTTAGTGCGAAACGGTCGCATTAAATTTAACACTCGAACAGCGGGCGTCGATGTCGACAGCATCAGGTGTCCGTCTTGGGCGGCGCTCACACTTTCTCAAATTTTCATCTGGAGCCCTCTCGTACGCCCGGCATAATAATTAAGCGACCCTCGTTTCGGCTGATCTGTTTAATAGCGGCCACGGGGAAAAGCAATATCAGTAAATTTAAAGTGACCTCCTGCCGGATGCTGCCCGCAGTAATAATGCCCGCGCCAAGACCCTAACCCTTAAAGGGAGCACCGCCCCCGTATAACGTTTGAATAATGTATAAGAATATACGAATTTGACCCCGTGACGCCACTGACTTCCCCCCTCCCCACTCCTATTTTTCCCATACCTTCGTCATCAACAGCGAATTAACGCCAAATATTAATTTTAAAAAATGGCGCTAACGTTCCATTTGCAACCCCCCAAAAACCACTTTTTCATATATCAAAAATTTCATACGTATTTAAATATATGAAGTGTCTTTAAAGATATTATAATATATTATTTAAATTTTAAAATTAATTAATTAATATGTAATACATTTATAATAATTAAAAATATACATTTTTTAAACTTTTATTTTTTTTTTAGCTAAAATTTTTGCCATCTTTTCTAATGAATTTTACCCAATTTTTTCCAATATATAAAATTCAAAATTACAATCTATATTAGATCAATAATATTGTAATCCTTATAGTTACGATTTTTTTTTTATTTTTTTTTTATAAATATATTAAATAAAATATATCATTTGTATGTGAAGTGAAATTATGCTAATGATATTACAAAAATAGATTTTCTTCTCAATATTATATAATATAATATAATATACGGAAAAAATAAACTTTTATATTAAATTGGAATTCTGCCATTTTTTTTAATGAAATTGTATTATATAATATATTAAACGGAATTCATAGAGCGTATTATTTAATTTGTTAAAATATTTATTTTGTGATAATAATAATAAAACGTACCCCCATTTTATCGATCGATATATAAATATTTTATATATATATATATATATATATATATATATATATATATATATATATACGTTTATTAAATCGAATTACAAATTACGACAGATAGGGCTCGATATTTCGGACTCCCGATACAGAAAATGGTCGAAGGGGGGGGGCGGGCGAGTTATGTCGAAAGTGGGGTCGAATTAGCGTCGAATTTTCCGCGAATAAATTACGACGGACACTGTTTCGCCAGTGAAAACTTGCCGCTCTCGGCTTTGTGAAAACGTAATAAAAATGATAAATTGTTGTTGCGTTTGCAAGGAATATTAACGCGGGCACAATTGCTCGGATCGTCGGCCGCCGCCGCCCGCCCGCCGCCGTCACGCTTTCGACCGAACATTATTGAGGAGCTTTTCTCGCGCACCTCGTCCCACCCACAGATGCCGCCCCTTATCGTCCATTATAAAACGATGGCCGCTCGAATGAAGGTTTAATTCGACGCTCGTTCCACGTTTCACTGTTGTAATTAATAACAATATGGTTCTACTTTATGCGAATTTCTTGTTCAATTTTTATTTTTACATTAAATATATCTTTTGTTGTTCATTTTTTTTAATCAATATATATATATATATATATATATATATATATATATATATATACAATATTAACATCATAATTAGTGTATGTTACACATCAGCGCCATCTACCGTCAAACATTTAAAATATATCACACTTCACGATAAATATGCCTTATTTTTTTTGTCGTAAATCGATATATAACGTTTAAAAAAATATATATATGACATTATTTTCAATATAAAATCTATTTTATTGCGCCTCTGAAAATATTCGCGGATTTATTTCGCAGACAACAGTAAAGAAATATAATGTACATTGATAAATTCATTCTTTACGTTATGAATTTTAAATGCGAAAATCGCAACCCGCCCCCCCTTATTTTTTTTACACATCTGGCAATAAATACGTAAACTGTCAAATGCATTTAAATGATTTATAACGTCTATTGCTTTCTTTAAGGAAAATTTTTCGAATACTTTTATATAAATATTATTTTTCAATTTATGCCCACTTGAAGAAATCATAAACATTCATATTTTGATAAAATATGTATAATTTTTTTTATCATATATATATATATATATATATATATATATATATATATATATATATATATAATAAAATTAATATATTCGACATTATTCACAATAAATTTTAATAGCTTCGTAATAAAGTTACTCTCAATACATAATGCATAAGACTTAGTTTTAATAGTGGCGAACTTTGGAGTTACCAACTAAAGAGTTGATCCTAAGTTACATATTGTATCTTACAATATGGTGTTTGAACAACGGTGAACGTTTTCAGTCAATATATAATATTATTAACTAAATATTTGATTAATATTATTAAAAATTTATTTAAAAAAAAATATCCAACTTGAAAATTATAATTTCTATAAAAAATCATGCTTTAAGCAGATCTATGTACAAATTCATTATACATTCTTATACGTGTCTTAATAAATCTAATATAACTAATACGAAAAAATATTGAAATCGTTTAAGTATATTGGGTGAACCCGTAAAAATTATATCATATTGCATAAATAATTATAATATTTTTTTATGTTAAAAAAATCAGAGTAAATAAAAAAAAATACACATCAATATGACAACTGATATTGTTATCTTTGTTCGTAACAAATGTCATTTAATTCAACTGTCAATAACGATCTATAATATATATATATATATATATATATATATATATATATATATATATATATATATGAATTTATTAATTCAGACTATTTTTTTTATATACTTATTTTCGAATATATAGTGAAATATTCCGTTTTCGATTTATAAATTTTTCAGAATCGTCCTTTTCACCGGCTCTAATATGATGGCATGTCCTTTTGTGCGCAAAAATTGAACGATTGACGCGCTTTGTTCCACAAATCACACACACACACACACACACACATATATATATATATATATATATATATATATATATATATATGTATGTATATATATGTGTGTGTGTGTGTGTGTGTGTGGCGTTGATTTATCTGAAAAGTGAATAATAAACGAAGTATTTAACAATACCGTATGAAAACGTTCGTATTAATAAATGAAATTGTATGTTTGCGTGTAATCGCAATATATATATATATATATATATATATATATATATATATATATATATATATATATATACCATATTTATGTCAGCAGTTTTCAACCGTTTTCGAGCAGCGGTCGTATTTTATTACACATTTATATATGTAGAATATGCATATGGATATCAACTTTATAGATACATTCAAGACTTTCTATTGATTAATATATTATTTTTTATATAACACTGTGATCAAAAATAGTGATTTTTTTTATAAAATGTATTTTTTTTTATTTATTCTTCCAAATCATTTCCGGTATTTCCGGCCTTTTGAGTTTAATGAATAGCCAGACGTTGCACGGATCCATATCAGGCGAATACAGTGGTTGCGGAACGATATGATAAAAAAATCACGAAGAACAAATGCATTATGACAGGTGTATTATCGTGATGAAGGAACCAAGAGTTGTAAAAACACGTGTAATTCGGAGATAATTAAACCTTTTGACAAACAGACGTGTTTCTTAATATTTTTAATTAAAAAAAAATTACTCACAATACATAATTTGAGAATCGCTGATATAAATTTCAATTATAATACGTAACATATGTAATTATTTTGAATCCATTTAACACTAATAGTGATTGATTTTCTGTTATTTACGAATAAACGAATTCGCTTTTAATTAAAAGTAACCAATATTACACGTTTATTTACCTGTTATAATAATTGAATAGTACAAAATATTCGCAATAGATATTAATGATAATTTCAAATTCACATTTTCACATATTTAATATTTAAAAAAGATGTAAGCCATAAAAAAGGATAGTTTTTTAGTGGATTTAACACGAATTTAGATATGCGTGGATTTCATTAATGTTGAATATGATGTCAAAATCGACATATAATGAGACTTTTGTGCACATACATCTTTCATATTCTCGTCGTTTCGCACATGAACGTGTGTCGATCTTGTGCTAAGCCCAAAAATTAAGGATGCATTGAATTCGGTCGCTCGTTTCAAATTCGAGACTAACTTTTGAGGCGCGCTAAGACTTTGCATACATAATTTCATTAGGCGAAATTGAATAATAATCCCCGTGTAAGTCTCTCTTCGTCTGCTGCGAATAAGCTCTAGAAGTCTGTAGTTTTAACACAATTAGCGACGGGAGAAATAGGGGGAGGGGGAACGATGACGGCGGACAGAATTCAAAAACGCGAATGTTCTATAATTTTTTTTCCGCCCACCCAATACTCGGTTAGCTTTACGGTCTGGCATTCGCTTAATTAAGTCGAACGTAATGAGATGAAACTAAAGACCGCCAACGTTCAGTTAAATGTAGACGAAGGAGGAATGGAGCAGGGGAAGAAGGTGGGGGGGAGTGGAAAAATGAAAAATGCCGGGAAAAACGGACGAAAGACGAGCGTAACAAGAAAGAAAAGTGGCTCATATATATATATATATATATATATATATATATATATATATATATATATATATATATATATATATATATATATATATATATATATATATATATATATATATATATATATATATATATATATATAGTTCGTTTAATTCGTTTGAAAACTTACCGCGTGACCCACTTGAAAATATACTGATCTAGTCTAATGCAGTGACTGAAATTTTTCTAGGAATACTTTCGAAGTTTTCAGTCGAGTTTGAAATATTAATTAAAAAGTATTTTGCGGTGAAAAAGTTGTTACCGCATTTTTTCTTTTTTACAACTAGTAAATTTTTATTTATTCGATTTTTTTTTTGTAAAATTATATAAAATTGAAACGACACACACATATTTCACATACATTATTTATTTTAATTTAAAATTATTTACTATAGAAATATATATTAAATGTATATACTTTTATTTATCGTAAATACGTTTAAAAAATAAAATTATCGGAATAAAACGAATTTATGTGAAAATTTAAAATAAACATTCTTCGCTAGCACGTTTATTTTTTCACGTGTACAGTTCGTTTTTATACACCGCTAGCCTTTCAAAAAAAAATAATAATAAAAGAGAAAAATCTTTTCTCTTCCAAAAGTTTTATATATATATATATATATATGTGTGTGTGTGTGTGTGTGTGTGTGTGTGTAGTATGTTTTTTTTTTATTTTGAAAAACGGGTCACGGTCGCCAAAACAAGAAGCTGCTCTTTTCCCTTCCCGGAAAAAATAACATCTCGAATTTTCATTGAAGCTTCCGCTTTTACCCCCGTTTGCGAAATGTTTTTCGATAATAACACGTTTCTCGTGTATATCTTTAATTATGATAAAAGCCTTTGCGAACTCTTTATGATTGTGTACATATATATATATATATATATATATATATATATATATATATATATATATATATATATATATATATATATATATATATATTATGAATTATTCTGTTTGATTAGAAAATACTGAAAAATATTCTATATAAACGCTTTTCCGGAAGTAATTTAATAATAATAATAATATTTTTATTATGAAATATGAAAATCTCAATTATTCGAAACGTAACATTTTAACTTAAATTCAAATATGATTCATAAAATAAATAGCTTTTCGTTATACGAAATTAAGTTCATGCAAGTTTGTGTCAATACTTAAAAAGTTCGACGTCGCGATAACAAATTCGAATATCTAATCATCGTTTAAATATTCATCTTAGGAGCTGAAACGGCGGCATGGGCGGGCTTTGAATGTTAAGTTTTACGTTTTCTTTCGTAAAAACAACAGAAACTAAGTCCATTTCGAAACTAGCGTCGAAATATAATTTTGAAAGTTTTTCTTTAATAAAAGTTTAAAGTTTTACGCTTATCAACGTTCTCACGTGCAGTTATAATATGAAAGTGTGCTCGAAACGTTCTCTATTATGTTGTGGACGCTGCTTTACATTATATATAAATATGTATATGTGTGTGTGTATAATATATAAAAATATTAAAATTACAAAAAATATAATTTCAGTTATTTTTATTAAAAAAATCATACAAAATTATTAGATTTTTTGATTAAAAAATCTTAGATTCTATTATATTTTAATATTGCGCTTTATCATATTGTTTTTTTCTTTTTATTTAAAATTTAATAAATATTCTTTCATAAACTTTACATTTAATTTACTTAATATAGAACCTTTTTCGTATCCTCAACTAAAAGTTCACTTCGTAGTTATCGCTATTAAATGATCGATGCTATAAAAGAAAATTCATAAAAAAATGGTATTCGAAAATATTTTTAAAAATATTGAAATATTGTATAATATTTTTTTTTAATTATTTTTGATCAATAAATATCATTTAAAATATTCCAAATATTTTTTGACCTAATTTATTTATCTGATAACTTACTAATTTAATATATGTAGATCTATTTACAAATTTATATACTGATATACTCGTATATAAATAAAAAATAATAATTATTATTTTATTATAAATATTTAATAAATCAATAATACAATTATTATGAAATTGCTCACGTATAAATAATTTTATATATTGTATATATTTTTTTTACATTTGCACTAAATTTTCCACGACGAAAATTAAACGTCCATTCATCCGTTTTACGACGCGTTTTACGCGCGCGTGAAAAGAAAAATAAGATAAAATCGCAACCGATTCAATCATTAAACCCCATTTTAACCAACCCTTTATCGAAAAATTCGCATAAGGGTTATTTTTTCTAGGAGGGGCACAATAAATAAACACATTAGCGCACATTTTATTGCATTCAAATCCGCGATCAATTTCTCAAAACGTTCCGTCGTACGAGCAATAAAAAAAAAGCTATTTTAACCCACCCTTAACCCTTTCGTTGGGTGTGTGTTTTTTTTTCGCCAAAAAAAATATGACGGGACACCCCATTCCTTTATATTATATCCTTTTTTTTATTTATTTCGAACGTAACGCAGTTTTACGACTTGCGATTCGATTGTGACGAATCCTTCGAAAAATCGGAATCGACTGTGTGAGAAAAAATGGGGGACTTTTTACGACGTCGTCCAGGTATTATTAGGAGACAGGGGTGGTCAATTTGAACGTTTTGTGAACCGCATTTTTATCTACACTTATATATATATTTTTTTTTACTTTAATTAATTTGATAATTTATCCCTAATATAATACGTATTGACGATAATATAAAAATCATTTAAAAATTAATATTATATAATACAACTTTTAACTATATTTATGTTGCTTAACTTCGACGATCGATCAAAAGTGACATATATTGAAATATTTTTCAATACATTTTGTATTGAATAGTCACATTTTTTCGACCCAGTTTTCTCATATAGTACTTAACCTATATATATTACAGGTACGGAACGTCACGGTTGAACTATAATAGTTATATGAAAGAACAAGAAAAAAAAAACAAACGAAAGCTCTCTGAGCTTTCAGCTTTTGACATTCATTCGCCTAGAAATTTATTGTTGTGTAACAAGAATTGCTGTTGAATGCAACAGGAGATACGTGCAAATATTTAGAATGGTATTATATATATAATAAAATAAATTGGTAGCGCTACAGCATATGTGGACCTGACACTCAAATTTCAAAATATTAATTTCACATATTTGAAACTACAAAATTAAATTTTTATTCAAACATTTTATTATGTATTTTCAAGAAAAAAAATTCATCAATCCTTGATTTTTTTCTTGAATTGTAAAAAAATAAAATTAAATCAGAAAGCGATTCAAAAATCGGCAAAAATAATCAAAATTTATTTGAAGAAACATATTATTTATAAGCAGTAAAAACTCACAATTAAAAATTTTCAATTTTCATAGGGTTTTTGTAGAGAATACCTGATTAAAGTCATTTTTGAATTTAAAACTATTTTATAGTTTTAAAACATAAATTTAATAAATTATTGTCTTTGGTATAAAATATATTTAAAATCAGAAAATAATTCAAACATTCATTATATTACCAATTGTACCCTAAATTTTAAAGTTAATTACTAAATATATATATATATATATATATATATATATATATATATATATATATATATATATATATATATATATATATATATATATATATATATATATATATATATATTCACGCTTATATAAATATGCTAAAGTTGTACAAAATCATAAATTCATAAAATTTATTCCACTTTTACGAAATTAAAATCAAACATTATATTCCAAAACTTTGTTAACATTATATTATTGTTACACTACTTGGAAAATTCATTTGAATTTCAAAACAATCTAACTATTATTTCATAATATCGACCGTTCGTGAAATTTAGCTTTGTTTTATACGTTTTACATTAACGTTATCTGAAATTCTCTACATTACTGAAAATAATAATATAAAATTATTTGAAAGTCGGATCGTTTATTTAATTTTTAACTGTAACCATATTTATCATTCTAATTACATCCGATGTTTACATTGGATTACATAACCTAACCTTTTTTCCTAAGAAATAATTTGAATCTATATAAAATTTATGAGCAAACAGATACAAAAATAAAAAATATAATTTACAAGGTCTATGTGACCTCATAGACACGCTAAAACTGACTTAGTTCCCCATCCAAATAAGAAAAACCGACAAGCAAATGTCAACCTAACCTAATCTTATTCTTAACCTAACCTAACCTTATTTTTAACCTAACCTAACCTAAAATACTCATTTTTATAATTTTACTTTAATTTTTTATGCTTATATGACAGATTGATTTTAAAATTTATAATTTTATTCTATAAAAATAGATTGTCATATTTCAAATATATTATACATGTCAAATTCATCCTTTGTAAAATCAACTATATATTACAAATAATCAAAACCGTTTAATAATGATAATAATAATTGACTTAAAAGAAAAATATTTTATCAAGCATTTCATATAAAATCAAATCAAATTTTAACATGAATAATCAATATTTCGTCTGTGAAATATTGTGATTTCGCGCTTTTCTTCTTATCGCGAACAAAAGTCATATTTGTCCGCTTATTTCGACGGTATAAAAGTCAAGGTGTGAGGGTCGCGTCGAAAGTTACACGGGCGACTTGTCGCGAAATTTCGACCCATAAATCAAACGTTCCGCCAATAATAATCTAATAAAACGGCGTAATAATTTTCGTGATTTCGCGTCGCCATTTTGTAGAGCCGTAAAATAATGATTGATTGGCGTTTAATCGAATGGATTTCGCTGAAATTAAGCGACTCAATTAAGCGACGCCTAAAACGCGATTATGATTACGATTATCGTGTTTGTAAATTTTATAGAGAAAATCGCAAAAATAATCGCCCTTTTTCATTTTCAAATAACAAAATATTTAATTATTAAATATATCACTAACTTTTCACACAACCCTCACACACATTAAAACATCGATTTTATTAGATTCTTATGTTAATAGATTATCATTTAAAATGTAAAATATTACAATAATAATTTAAACTCAAAATAACTATTAATCGCACCCTCATTGCATCAGATTTAAACGTAAAACAAATAAAAAAAATCATACTTAATATACCTAATATTTTATATATATGTACTATGATAAAACCCAAAAAACAATCCACGTGTAAAAAAAACAGTATTTTTCACACGTTCCTCGCATACATAATATATTGTAAATTTTCCAGACACGTGTCGTAAAGCCTCAAACAAATCTATACATAAAGCAAAAGCACGAACGCTTCGAATGCTCCTCACACACGACACACACTGCATATATTATGAAGCCTCAAATAAATCTATATGTAAAATAAAAAAATATATATTTTTAAAATAACCCTCATTCATGAAATATGATAAATTTTATACCGCATACGAATATATGATTTTTTAATATATATATATATATATAATTTAAATTTTATATGTTATATATAAATAATCTTTTTTTTTTAATAAATAATTAAAAAAAAATACTTATCATATATCCCTCATACGCCTATAGTATTATTCAGATTTACATGACAAAGCCTCGAGCGTATTCAAGTATTTAAACTTGTTTATTAAATCTAAGATTTGTGGTTCGAGGGTTGTTTGAATAGTTGTAACAGTGGATAGATCTCGTTTAAAGGTTCTCAAATGTGTCAGATCGATATACAGTTAGTGTTGTTATCTATCGATAGTACTAAATTAACGAAATTGTACGACTTTGAAGGCTTCGACGCCTTCGATTACGGTCGCATTAAATTAACCGACACATTTTCCGATTTATCACTCTTGTTATGTTCCAGCCTTGAAATTTTCCCCCGCGATTCACTCTCTTTTATTTGCGATAGTTTTGTGAGGATGCGGCTTTATTAAAATTTTCCGATCGAAGGTTTGGGAAAAATCGTTTCGTTTCGCCGCCCACGATTTATCATCTTATTTTATTTTGTGATTCAATTTCTATGCGAAAAATGCTTCTAGAATTTTTAATGTACCGTTTTTTTTTTATTACCCCTTTTTTATGCCTTTTTAAACTATTTTATATTTCAATTGCAACCAAAAAAAAAAATGACGTAATATTCTGGTGCGGAATAACATTTTCAACAATAGCGACTGTATTAAAATTCTTCAAAATGTTGTTTTATAATAATTATTTTTATTTAAAATATATTTTAAGTCTTTCACAACGAAGTTTTACCGTGAAATTTTTAAAATTAAATTTCAAGTTTTATAAATAAAATCCTGTTATATTTTTAATCTTAAAAATAAATTAACGAAGACAATATTTTATTAAAAAAAACTGAACAATATAACAAGACAACCATTCTTTATATTGACACTTCAAAATTAAATAAAAAACATCTATTATAGTATAGAAAAATTCAATAAAGTGAGAGTTGATAGTTCAAGGTTTATTTTATAAGAAAGATTATTTCTCAATATTAAGAGTCATAGTATAAAAATATTTCTTTTCTGCATTTTCCTATAAATTTTCCGGATATAATATATATATATATATATATATATATATATATATATATATATATATAGTATTATTCAATCTATATATTTCATGAAAATTTAAAGCAATATGCCTTATCAGTATCGTGACCATTCAATATTTAACTCAATATAGCAAATCGACGACAAAACCAACCGAGAGAAACGTTCATTTAATAAATCATAATTTTCCCGAGGGAAAATTTGAACTGTTGATTTGTGAATCGGTCCGTGTTATTATAATATAGTACCGAGAAAAGCGGTCTTAACAAATTCTGAAACGTTAATTAACCACTTGCCGCAATCTACGGCTTTTCCTGCATTCTCTACGATGGAAAATTTACATATTTTCAAAAATAAATTTTCCAACTTTTAAGTTGGATGATTTGCATACAAAAAGAAAACTAACGCATTTTTTCGATTTTATTATTTTTTCTTTATTTCCGCAACGAACTTTTGTTATGAATATGTGGAGGCTTAGAAGCTTTTTGAACGTTTGATGAAAAGAAAAAAAATATATATATATATATATATTAAACCGACGTCGGTTTAAAGTAGATGAGGAAAAGCGTGTGTGTCTGAAGGGAAAGTCGATCAGGTTTATAGTCTGAAACTCGGTGAAAACCATTAACAAATTAACCGAGGAAACCGCATTGCTTGTTATATATTATACTTGGAAATTTCAGCTCATATTACACGAGAAATTCTATAATCTAATATATTAAAATACAACATATGCTATATATAAAATTAAATTATGAAAAATATACACCTATATATATATATATATATATATATATATATATATATATATATATATATATATTTATTTTAATAAAATAAAAATATTTTAATAACGATTACCATATTTTTTTCAACTTATAAATTGTCGTTCAATCTTATAGATTTTTCATCACTATTTTCTTACTTTACTTAAGAAAAAATTTATATTATTTTTTTTTTAATTTGAATATAAAAAAATATTGTCACCCTACATTTTTAAAATATGATTTGAATATAAATATTATATTATAGATTAACCAATGCCAATGTTTACATAATTATTAGCTTCTAATAGATTAAAAATATGTCTTATCAATTTTTATAATAATAATTCAAGGTATATAAAAAAATATTATATCTGATTATTCCAAAAAAAAAAAAAAAAAATTAAAAATATGAAATTTAAACTTAGATTCAATATATTTGATATGAGATATTTATATAAAATATCTATAAATAGATTATAATTTATATATTAAACATAAATTAATTTATTCAGTCAGAATTGTCCGAATTTATTATTGCGTTGACCATAAAAAAATGTTACACTACGCACATTTCTTAATCAAACCGGCACTCATTCATATTCATATTCCAATATGCGAAACGTGCGAATGCGGCCCGCATATAATACACACACACACACACACATTTCAAAACTAATTTCAATGACTGAATATTTGAAAGAGCCGCATACGCAAATTTATCACTTCAATTGTGCATCCGTTGCTTTTTTTTTTTTTTTAGTCACGGTTTAAAAAAACCGTTTTATTTCTTTCTTTTCTTTTATGTTTTCTTCTTTTACTAGAACCGATTTCCTTTTTTTTTTTGCATAATGTCAACGCAGACGAATTTTATACCGTTGTTATTCCGTTAAGAAAATGCGCCCTTTTCGATTCAAACGATGTGATTCCGTTACGACACTTCCGACATTTTCGTCGCAGAATGGTTCATTCATGACTTGGAGACTCGGATGTTTGTATGTTTGTATAGGTGTTACGTAACGCCGAGAATCTGTGCTATATATATATATATATATATATATATATATATAATTCATATACAAATTCACCGTTAATAGTCTATTGAAAATATTATGTCACACAGTTTCGAACTCTATAATTTAATTTATTAATATAACCGTTATTTGATTTGTTATATTGTCTACGATGTGTCAAACTATTTGATAAATATATTGTAATTTTATATTTGATTAAATAGAAATAGAAAATGTTAGTAATATTTATTTATTTATAAACTGTGTGTTAATTCAAATATATGGTTATAAACTTGAATCTTAATTAAATGAATTCATATATTTAAAAATAAAAGAAATTAAGTAAATTTATATTAAAATTGTTTTTTTTTTATATAAAATAATTATTTTTTTATTTTTAATTCATTTAATATTTACATTTTAATCAAACTTTTCTAATTAAATATTAATATTGATATTCTTATATTATCTATTAAAAATATTTATTAATTTCATAATATATATATATATATATATATATATATATATTAATATAATATAATTTTAAATTAATCAAAAGGAAAAAACAAATATATAATTCATATACAAAATTTATTCATAAATATTTATTCTATATCATTTTAATCAGTTTTAATAGTTTACAATTATTTTCAAATAATCAATAATATTCTAATCTTGATTTATATATATATATATTATATATATATATATATATATATATATATATATATATATATATATATATATATATTATTCATCTTATAAATTAATCGTTTTAAAATCAATAATATATATTTTTTCCAAATATTCACGATCGATTTTATGATATATTTTCATTATGAAATATTTAAAATATTTATAAGGAAGACTTTTTATATGAAATAAGCGTATAAAATATATAGATTATACATCGCATATTGAATTTTAAACTTGATACACATAGAATAAACATAATATAGATAAAGTTATATCTTAAATTTATTACATCATCATATATAAAAAGAATATATATATATATATACATATAGTCAACATGGAAAAGCTACTCGTAATTATGTCGACGTTTTTCAAACTCGTTCGATTTACTATTTATGAGGTTCGCTGTTTTCACAGAGCAAGTGGAACGTAGAGGCAATATAAATATTTATATATCGGATACGAATAGGAAAAACAACGCATTTTTCCTCTTGCAACACTGCGGTATATAGAGTTCTGCGATTCGAAGGAAAACCGCTCGTACTCACATATTTTTATTTTATTTTTATTTTTTTTCCAGTCTCCCCTTTTTTTATTTTCGTTTCTTCTCTTTTCATTCTTGTTCTTGCGTTCTGTCGTTTTTGCTTTTCTTTCGCGCGTTTCGCGTAGACATTTTCTTTATTTAGCATATCCGTTTCAACGCAGCGATCGACTGGTAACGGAGGCAAGCTTTTCCCGACGGAAAAATCGTGACATTCTGCGACTTTTCCGTCTCCGAATCCCAATAGATTTCACGGTTTGTGTTTCGGCAATTTTGCGACTTTCGATTTTATTTATTTATATACATATTTTTTTTTTCATTCAAAGCGCGTCGTTTAATATTTACAAATGCGTACACTTATCAGAATTTCATTGATCTTATCGATTTATTATTCTAATATATCATTAAATATATGGAATATGAAAATACTGTGATCACAAAGTAAGGTGAATTTGTTTATAAAATGTAAATTTTTTATTTATTTTTTCAAATCAATTTCATTCCCTTCAAAGTAATCTCCTTCAATTCGCTTTTTATCTCATCAATCGTGTCAAAATGGCGTCTCCGCATTGGCCTTTTGAGTTTACTGAATAGCCAAAAATCGCACGGAGCCAAATCAGGCAAATACGATGGTTGCGAAACGATATGAGTCGAATTTTTTGTCAAAAAAAAATCACGAAAAACCAATGCAGTGTGACATGATGCATTATCGTGATGAAGAAACCAAGTGTTATAAAAACACGTGTAACTCAGAGATAATTAAACTTTTTGACAAACAGACGCTTGGCAAATGTTATAGATAGTCCTGCCAAGCTAGGAAAAAAAATTACAATTTACCTGCCTTCCTAATGCCCGGTTGTTTTAAATGACAATTTCACTTTACTTTTTGATCACAGTAGTATATTATATAACCTGCATATTTATAAAGGTATAACTTCATCATTGTTAGGTTGAAGCACAACATAGTATGTAATATATATATATATATATATATATATATATATATATATATGGTATATAGAAATCCTATATAAATTCATAATTAAATCTATAATGGATATTGAATATGTTCAGTATGTATGTATGTATACGTGTAACGTCTTATCGTCTTTGTCGATTCAATTTTAATCGAATTCGCGGTCGACAATAGATCGACGAAACCCATTAAGTGTGCATCGACAATACAATAGCTTCGAGAGAATCCCATCAGTGTTCATCCATCAAAGTCGTTTTGTTTTCGACAAATTGCCCGGGTAATTTATGCTATCAATCCGTTAGGAATTTTAACATCTTTTTCTACGTTTAGTAAATGCAAACGATGAAAAACTAACGGCGAATTTTCAGCGCGTTTCCTCCATATATCGTGCGCTATAGAATTTTTCAATTCTTTCCAAATAGTAAAATCGGTAGTTAAATTTTTTTTTTTTTTTTCAAAAACCGCAAGATTTTCATCGCTAAATTCGGATATTCGATCGGGTTATTAGAATTTCTCGATTGAATCGCCTCCGGGTTTAATGCTTTGCATTCGAATTCGAGCTTTTTGTATAATCGAGTGCAATTCGGAAAGACTTTGTTGAAATCGAGCTTCATTACGGATTCAATTCATGATTTGTCTTTTGATTTCTATAGAGTGCCGGAAATTGAATAAATTTCTCCCTGTTTTACAACTGTTCTATTATATTTTATTATACATATAATTGTATAATAAAATATAAAATTTTCTTTAGTCATTCTCGATATTAAATTGTTTATAGAAATTATAAAACGAAACGTGTTCGACAACTAATCAACATTCTTAATTCTATTTCATAATTTAATATGGATTGTAATAAGTATAATAAAAATATTAATATATATCATTTTTAATATACATAGATTGAAATGATTTTCGAAAATTGTTATAATTCTATAAACCAAAAACTATTTATTATAATAAAAATTAAATGTAATACATTTTTATAGCACAAAATAGTAATATTAAATTTATATATAAATACAATTTAAAATTTATTCAATTATATATATTTAAACATAAACATTATAAGAATATTTAGATGTATCTAAATCTTAGAAATTTCTCAGTTGTTCTCAAAATCATTTGAAATATAATATTTTTTTATTAATATTCAATTAATAATATATAAGACATAAATTTTCTTAGATCGATTTTATCATTTATTTTAATTTGTTTTTATATTAAAAAAAATATCGAAAATAATTTTATACATTTTTTTTCTAATATAAGATAATCAAATATTTTTTTAACGCACAACCGAAACGAATAATAAAAATAATAATCAAGCGAGCTTTTCGCAAGCAGTAAAAAGTGAAAATTTAACAATGACTCACCATAGTAAAAAGCTCGCGCTCTGATTCAAGCACAACACAGTCATAATGTTCAGCGCATGCAGGACGTGCTTTAATTTGTTTTTACAGTTCGGAGCTTTTAACAAGTGCGGGCCGTTTTCACCTTTTGGCCCGTCAACGTAATAAGCTCCGACGTGTTACAACTTTAAAATGTAAATGTGAGCACGCCGTGTACAGTGCGATGCCAAAAGTGTAATATTGTCGAAAACGAGCTTTACGAGCTTTTTTTTCTATATCGAAATAATAAATAAATCCGCTTACAGCTTTCAACTTCGTCTCTTTCGCGTGAAGCTTTCGTATTATTACATAATATATATATATATATATATATATATATATATATATATATATATATATATTAGATTTTTATTCTAAATATTTTTTTATTATATTATATTAGAGACAATTTAATCATATTTACGAGTTGTAATATAATTATTATATATTAAAAAATATTCTAAATAATTTTATTATAATGTTTTTTAACAACATTTCAATTTTATAACTATTTTACTCTAACATAGAAATTTTGTACTAATTTAATATTTTTTTTTATTTTAAATTTTTAGATCTTGTAACAGAAAATTTTATTTCTCTCATTATAACATCATTTGTAATATAATTAATAATAATTATTATTCTCTATATAATTAAAATTACGATACATTTTATTATTGTGTCTTCAAATACCGATTTACGTTTAATAAACGCGTTAAATTAATACGACTTTTATTAATGTTTTTTTATATATAATAAAAACACAGTTTAAAATCATGTTTTGTATATTTATTTACTATCAATTAATATTAAAAAAAATACCATAAAATCAACATTTCTCTTTGAGAGCTTATCATTTTTATTACCGTACAAAAAAAATACGAATCGAATGTTTCAAATATTTATTTATTAGCTATTCAAATATTTTATTTAATTATAAATACGTATATAATATATATATATATATATATATATATATATAAAGCTTTAAACCAACTGTGTATGAGTCAGAAAAAAAATGACAAACTCTACAAAAATTGTTAGTTTTTTATGAAATGTGAAAAAAAATTCTGACAGCTTTCGTTTATTGCTTTGGACACATTTCAAGTTTTAAATAAAATGTTCGCAGTACGCGTTTCTCTGTTGTTTTTTTTTTTTTGAACCACGGTGTACGTCTATGTGAATTTTACAGTTCATTTTCATCTTGCAGACCAATTTTTCATTTTGCACGTCGTAAAGTTGATAGTTTACGACTGCGAAATGTTCGCAACTCGGATATCTGATGTTACAGATTATATATAGTATAATATATTGCTACATTCATATCAAACCGACGAGAATAAATTTTAATTTATTTTATTATTATATAATTTATATTTTTACTAGATAATTTGATAATTATTAAAAAATCAGTACATTTCAAATATTTCAGATTATAATTTGAAAACTTATTATTTCCATCAATGTCGCACAAAATAATAGCAATTTCAAGTGGCGAAATGTGTCGGAAAATTTTCAGATTTTCCTCGAAGATTCGACGAAAATTTCGTCGGTCGAATGCGGCTCGTTCGAACGTCCGATTTTCTCCGGGAAAATTCCGGAAAACTCACTGCCTTTGCACCGAGTGCGTTTTATATCATCCGACTTGGCCGCGTCGAAATTTTTGGTCCGATTTTTTTTTTTTTTTGGATAAGACGAACTTATTGTCCGTTTTTGTCCGAACACTATTCCGGTTGTTATTCTTCCGGTTAAATTATTGCGGTCGTTTCAGGGTTGAGCCGTCATCTGTCATAGTAATATTCGCCAGACGAACCACTCACTATGAGTGGTCCTTCGCGGCATTTGTTCACATTTCTATCTGGAATAAATCTTCAAATACATCCTGTATATATATATATATATATATATATATATATATATATATATACAGGATGAATCATAAAAAATATACTATAATTCAAGAATTATGTTTGGATAATAAAATTCGCTGATGCGAAAGAATTTTTAGTATTACGATATTTCTACAACTTCATAGTCTCTGTTTAGGCTATAAAGTTTAATACTTTAAGCGGAACATTATATATTAAGAATATAAAATAATTTTCTAATATATATATTTTTTTGTGTGAAAGATTTATTCATTCAACTTTTCATGACTTTTGAAAAGCAAGGAAGCCATTAATATGACTAAATATATTTTCCCATATATTTAATTGGTCTTTAGATTTTCTTCGTCATTTCAACTTTCTTAATCACTTTCAATGAGAATATATATATATATATATATATATATATATATATATATATATATATATATTATAGTCGTAAAGAATAAATTTTTTTAATGGTATATTTATTCAAAAGTTTAAATTTTTCTCCGATTATTTCCCATTTTTTTTCCAGTATAGTAATTTCAGTAAAGATTATCTCAGTAACAATTTAACCGATTGCGGTTAGCATATATTGCATTAAATGGACCAGAAACGGTGTCGTAGACCAGAAATGTGTAGGCTTTGTAACAATATTCGCGACCATTATGGGAATTTTCAGCTCTAAATGCACACAATTATTTTTATTCATACTTCTATACGCGCTCACAATCAGTGCTGAAAGAATGCGTACGCTTAAATTTCAGCTTCTGCAACAATCTTTGGTTTCGTTTTTTTTTTTTATTTCATTATAATATTTAATTGATATATATATTTATATTCAAATTTTTTTGAATATAAAGAAAAAATGTTAATGATTTTAATATTTTGAAATGAAGATATTGAAAATATAAACGTTTATGACTCTAACTGTATTTTATATACGTATTATATTAATATGAAATTGTTCTACGTTCGTCGTAGCTTTCGTAGCATCGTAGCGAAAATACTCAATTCAACAATCTCTTTATACTAATCGTGTCGGTTAAGCGCAGAACGAAAATACAATTATTTAAATGCGACATCGAGCACTGCCAGCAACATATATATACCATATACAACTGTCAAGACGATGAATTATTAACGAAAATCGTTTAAATACTATATATATATATATATATATATATATATCGCCAGCGAGCTTTTCAAATTACTATTATCATTATTATTATTAAAATTTACATTTTAACTTTTGATAAATGTTAACGGTTTAAAGCGTCGGTTAAAATCGCGCGGGTGTCGATAAATTTTAAATATTTTCATCTATTATGGAACAATTTTGTGAAAGTTTTGCTACAATCTATATTTACATCTTTGGCAATCGATTTGGTAACGCATTTATTCGTTTGCTAATCTAAAAAATTAAATGAAATTTTATTTTTATATATAAAAAATACAAAATAAAAATAAAATTTATATAAATTCTTCTTTATATTATTTTTTTAATGAATCTAAATTTCAAATTTTAAATAATTATTTTAATTTTCAATCTAAAATAATGTTTTTTTTATTTTTATTATATTATTATTTTTGTGAAACATTTATCAACTTTTCCATTGTAATATTTACGATAGATTCTTGATTCCATATTTAAAATAATTTAATCTAAAAACAAATATTTTTAATTTTTTAATACAAAAATTTTATAATTTAAATATTAAAATATTAATATAGATATAGATTCATAAAAATTCATTTGTAAACATATAATATATAAAAATTATGAAAAAAATCAATATAAATTCTTGAATTTCTATATACTTTTTCATAGTGATATTTTTGAAAGAACTCGAATTTTATACTGAAAATAATTTAATCTAAAACAATGATTTTTATTTTTCTATTACAAGAAATTATTTTCAAAAAAAATATAAAAATTGACTTTATAAAACATTCATATACATAATATATATATATATATATATATATATATATATATATATATATATATGTATATAGAAGTAATCAAGATTCAGATGAGAGAGAAAAAAGTATCAACAACTTCCGTAAAGAAAAACAAATAGAGTCGACAACACGTGTAACGAAGGCTTCTTATTAAAACGCTTTTCGTGCTAAGAGAGTCGGTCCTTTCGGCCATCCGTGTTAAAGACGGTCGCGTATTGTGGCAATTTTTCCCGCTAATCCCGACGGTTTTCCACGGAAAAGCGCGGCAACACTTTTCTCCCCCCCCAACTCCATAACCCGCTCTCATCCCCTTCTTTCTCGTCTTGTTGAAACGCCTTTTTGTTCCGTTTGTTGTTCGTAACTTTAATATGTGAAAGTTTCGCAAATAGGACAAATTTCAGTACGTCTACTTTGTGTAATACCGGCCTCGTTCAACCCTCGCTACCCTCCCCCCCCCCGATTTTCCTCCCCTTTCTTTTACCCCCTATCTAAAGCTCTTGTTCTAAATGCGAGTTAGATACAAAAACGAAACCTTTTTATGAGATATACATACATATATACTGCATATATATATATATAAGGATTGCACAGGTAGGTGTTTTATGAAATATTTTCCATTTTCTAAAGTTGAAAATCGCTATTAAAAATGTTTCATTTCATGATTTCTTAAAAGCGTTTTAAAAATTTTCATTGTGAAATATTATTAAACTTTATATATTTTTACATGATATTCAATTTATAATCGAACGATTCTCTACAGTAAATATAATATTATTATAGATTTAATTTTTCAACGTTATTTATCAATATATATATATATATATATTGATGATTAATTAAATAAATAAATTTTAATTTTTTTTTCTTTACACAATAGAAAAAAACAATACATCAAAAATATACATTCGAATTTAAATGCACTTAAATCCTATCGATTTTCATAATGAATCTTTAACTTATATTTAAAATAGTAATCATTTTAATAATATTTGCAAAACGAATTCATCAACTTTTATATCAAATTCACTAGTTTACAAATAAAACAAAAAATTCAATTTTTATTTAATTCAATATATTAGTACTAAATAATTCAATTTAATTTATAAATTCTATAACATGATTAAATTTGACCTACACTGTGTGCAGGGTTCAAAAATTAAAGTTTATATAATAACTTTACATATATAGTATAGAATTACACGCATATTTCACATGTACAAATATATATATATATATATATATATATATATATATATATATATATATATATAATCGTGCACGTTTGTTTGTGTAAAATTATTGCGTTCGGCGTCGCAAAACTTTTTCATTTGGCTTAAGTAATTTTCATGGCTTTTCTTTCGCAAACTCGAACTTTGCCCGTGGAAAATTTCGTATGGAAAGTTGATAGTTTTGCCAACTTTGTCGTCAAAATTACAATTTGATACATTTTTTTATTGCCAATTTTCAACTTTACGCATAGCGTGCAAACATTTTTGGAAATTGTGTGTGTGTGTGTGTGTGTGTGTGCATTTTTTTAGTATCATTTTGTGATTGAATTATCGACATTAACAAAAAAAAATCGAACGAAAACTGTTTAATTTTGCTCCTTGTTTGTATTTTAATTATTTTTTTATATAATATATATAATGTGAAAATTTCATAATTTTCAGTCATTTTATTAACTCTATTTTGACAATCACATTATATGTAATATATATTTAAATTTATTAATATATGAAATTTGTACAATATATTTATATAAATATTGATATGTTTTATTTTATTATATTTATGTTAATGAGTATCTGAATTTTCCCAGAAAAAAAATATAATATTTTTCAGCAAAACACAACGCAACGATGTCGTATATCCGGAAAAACTCAACGAGCTTCCGTCACCGGCACTCTTATATATATATATATATATATATATTTTTAATAATATTTATAACATGTATATTTTTAATATTTATTATGTGTTGTTTTTAAAACAGCCAAAATTGCAGAATTTTTTTTCCAGTCGAACGACACGACGAGCGGCATTTCCTTTTTTTTTCCAGGATAATTAAATGTTTTTTAATCATATTTAATGTGTTCTTTTTTTAATGTATGAAAAAAAAATATTATCACCGAACAATGGAGATTGATTAATGAGCCTTTTTTCTGTTTTTTTTTTGTTTTTGGTTCGTTTTTGGTTCGTTTTCTTTCTTTGATTCCAAACGACCATTGTGTGCCTCTTTAGGATGAAAAAAATCAAATTCTGACAACAAACGCTTGGTTAAATTTGGTAAGTGACATGAATTGAGGTCCGACCCGCAATAGCTTTGACCAACTCCCATGTTCTTAAAACAAAAATATGTCCACGATCATTTTGTTTGTTTGTTTATTATTATTATTATTATTATTGTTATTATTATTATCATTTTCACCCGTTACAAAATATTCCAAAAAAAAAAGCTCATGCTTTTTCATCTAAAAAAAAATATGCCAAGCTTCACACAAACTGTTACAGTAGGCTTTTAACAGCGATAAGCTTCCGTAATCAAAGCTCATATGCAGTCATAAAGCTCGCATATTCAGTGCTGTATTATTGCTGATTTATATTTGTGCATTTTTATATCAAAAATATACGATTTAAAATTAATATCATTAAATAATTTCATATACATATATATATTATATTATTTCCAATATATGTACATGCAATGTAATACTGATATTATATTCGATTTTTTATAAATAAAAATGCACTTATAATATAATTTCAAAATACATACAAATATTTTTCATATATTTAATTTTAATTCATAGTAAAAAAATATATCTACGCAAAGACAATTAAATAAATTTATTATAAAACATTATTTTATTATAAATAAAAACGTTTTTATATTGAAAATCATTTTATGATCAACAATTCCGTGAAAATCGTATTATATTCACCGCGAAAAAATATAAAATAGATTACAATCGAGAACGTCAAAATAGAATACAAATATATACTGCAATATATTTCCAAGACAATCAAAAAGTTTTCTATAATTTTAAAAGTGGAAAATATATAGAAAATTGCAACCCTTATTCACACACACAAAATAAAGTATATATATATATATATATGAGAAAAATGAAAAACGATAGAATTTCTCATATTATCAATCATATTTTATAAAATTAAGCGTAGATTAACCAATTTTTCTTGTTGTATATAATATATATAAAATATATAATAATATATTATATTACTTATATACGTGACGAAATACACATTTTCCATATGATGAAAAACGACAGGCACATTTCTTCGACGGATGTCAAATCCGAAGAAAACACCGTGAAAGACGATATTCCATGAATAATAAATGAAGCACGGAACATATTATAACGCTCCGGAGTCGATTTTATACGGTATTATATTTCGGTTTTGATGAATATAATTGAGCGTTAGACCGTTCCGATTTTCGATTGGATTTTCCTCTCGCTCTCTCTCTCTCTCTCTCTCTCTCTCTCTCTCTCAGTAATTTTCCAACCACCCACCCGCCTCCCTACCCCTCATCTATTATCCTTCCGGTTTAATTCGCCGTTAAATCTGGGAAATTAACCGGATTCCGAACTGAACAATGTTTCGCCTTTGACCATGCGACGAATATCACATTTTCGTTATTGTCGAATAAATTTTAATTAATATACAATCAATTTTATAATATTATTTTCATCTAGATAATCTATAATATATTACTAGATATATGAGCAAAAAAAAAATATTAAATATATATAATATTATATATAACAAAAATATTTTCAAATCATCTATAATTACAATAACATTATTTTTAATATGAATATTTGTAAAAAAAAATAATAATAATCTTTTATTATAGATATTTAAAAAATTAACTATATATGTATTGTAAAGAAAAAAAAAGGTAGAACTAGCGATTTATTTAAAAATCAATTCTAAAATATAGCGTCACTTTTTTTTTATTTATTAATTAATATCTTTTTAATTAATTAATTCATATATTATAATATATATGAATCCAAAATAAATTATTAATTTCATACTTTGAAACTCATTTAATAATCTCGTAAAAATGATGAAAAATTTACCAATATAGAAAAATATTTAGAATTATTTTCATAGATCATTAAAAAAAAATTATTCAAATTTTTCCACATGATTTTATCAATCTTAAATCAAATTTAAATTATAATAATTTTATTTAAAAATTATACTATTAACATTACCTATTTACTATTTTTATTATTAAACGATATTATTTATATATATATATATATATATATATATATATATACGATATATTATATTTTTTCCGATATGGCGACATTACTTATAGATACTCTATTTTGTGATATATATATATATATATATATATATATATATATATATATATATATTGCGTTCGATTTGGTCGTGTGGCTATTTTTCCGGGTCGCAGGCCCGATTTTTCACGATTTTTCGATCTTCGCCGATTCGCGGGCACATAGAAATTTTTCACGCCGTCGTTTTATATATTCGAAAAATTCAATTTCCTGAAAATTTCCAAAGCGAATCGTCGAACATCGATCGATAAAGAAAATTTCGCGGACGTTTACACCCTTTGTGCATGTCGCGTTAAATTATTAATATATCAACGTTTCTTTTTTCTTCTATTTTTTTTTTAATATATGACACGTGCTATATAATATATATATATATATATATATATATATATATATATATATATATATATATATATATATGTATATGTGTTTGTGTAGAAATATATGTTATTGGTATTTTTGAAATATACTGAAAACTATATAAGCAATACTGTATTATCAATTAGGATTCAAATTTATAACAATATTTAACCTTTAAACTACCATATACAATATTACAAGATTTTTATATATGCAGTCACATGTTTAAGATTTTTAAATTATTAATAAGAGTTTGAAATTATTATATAAATTTATAAAATAAAATTAAAATATATAGTAAACCTATAATTACACACGTATCAAAAACATATTTTCTCGTATCTAGCAGACTAAAGGTTAAAAAAATAAATATATCACTTATTTTCCTATAATTTGCTGAAATATTTTATTTATAATGTTGATAATATATTACTATTTTCAATATAATTTATTACAGATTAAAAGTATCAATTATTTTCATTACATTAAAATATATACAGGTCACGGGTTTAATGTGACGTAAATTGCATTTTTTTTTATTATTATTTTATTATATGAAATTATTTTATATTCATATGAAAATATTCGAAGAATATTATTTCATTTGACAAATATATTAAATTTTAATATAATAAAAAAAATCTTATTCGTAGTCGCGATTATGCAATATTGTCGGTGTCATTGCCGATAACACGTACATTTTATACATTCGGTTGAATAAAAATTTTCGGTCCACTCTCAACGACACGAAATGAATTCGGAATACATAATAGATACATATATTTGAATATTTTATTCACTTTTGCAATTTGTATGCAAAAATTTGCGTGTTAAGTTCGAGTCTTAGTGACCCTGTTTCGTTTTATTATTTCGCGGTAATAATAATCGACAATTTAAAATCGGGGGGGGGAGGGTGAATATTTTACTTGTATTTTTTTTTAATTAAATTGCATTATATTTATCGTCTTATTCTTAATATATTTTTTATTATATATATATATATATATATATATATATATATATAATTTTTGAAATCAATTATTTTCAACCCAAATTTTTACAGTATAAAAGTTATTTACAATGGCATATAAAAATTGAAAAATATAATTTATCAAAATTATAAATTTTATACAATTTTCTTTTATATTTATTTTTGATCGCTTTAAAAATTTATAATATATATATATATAAATACTAATAATTCATCAATATATAATATGTATATATAATATTTATTTTATAAAATACATGTATTGTCAAAATTTTTATATGGAAAACAATATGTATCAATCTCATTAATTCTTATCTTGATAAATATGAAATAATTATTAAAAATATATATACATCATAAAAATAAATATCAAAAATGTATTATGATTATTATTATATATTAAATAATTCAAAAATGAAAAACTATATCGTAAATATAAATTAATTGTATTATTTTACAGAGGATAAAAGTAATATCTATATAAATTATTGATTTAAAATAACTATCAAAGTATCAAAGGAAAAAAAATATTATTGAAGCGTACAAAAAAAAAATCGAACCAAAATACACGAATAAAAAATACGAAAGAAACCTTCAACCCCATTTCGAAGATCATCCCTTTGAATAATACTGTAGTATCCATTATCAAGGCTTTATGAATATTTTAATAAGTTCATACAGTCTTGTATATAGATATTACTATGTTATTCGTTATAGCGCAACGTGGGACCTGGAAGATAAATAATAATCTTCAATTTAATTTATATAACACATATAAAATTAATAAATAAAATAATATATAATAAATATACGTTCAATAACGTATAATTTAAAACCCCTTTGGCGTTTGTGTTTTTGTCGGTGCATTCAACAAGTTGGACCAGAAACGAATGTTCGGCACGGTAGTTTTTATACGTGAACACTTGTTTCACCGAAACCGATGGTGTCACTGTGTATAGTTTTTGGAATGTTGCCCGAACCCGAATATAATAAAGCGTTATACACACACACACACACACAAGTGCGGACAAGCAAACGTTTATTTATTCGATATAAATTGTTTATATACACGGGACAAAATATAAAAATAAGCAAAATATCAAATACGTGATCGGATTTTTTTATTATTTATATACATATATATATATATATAATAAATATATAAATAAATGGGGGGAGGGGTCGCTTTCAACGAATCGATGATGTGAAATAAATTGAAAATTTTATTAGAGAATGCGACGTCTTTTTATATCGTTTTATATTTGTTTGTTTATTTATGATGTTGTTGTGATTGTTACTTTTTTTATTTTATTTTTTTATTTTTTTGTTCAACTTTCAAAGTGAATTTTGACATTATTAAAATGAAATGAGGCTTGATACTGTTGCGAAAGGAAGTTTATTTTTCACGTTTTTAATCCTCTAAATGTTTTTATTTTTATTCTATTTTATTTTTATATGTTACATTTAAAAAAGATTAAACGAAAGTATATTTATATAAAATAATTTAAAATAATATTTATTTTAATTACAAAATTTACTGCAACAATTTTCTTTATATATTTATAAAAATTGCAATGTAATAATATATTTATTATTATTTAATATTCAAAATAATATAATAAAATGTGATATGAGTATTTTTATACGCATACCACATACAAAAAAAATATACGAATTATCTAATGCCATTTTAATAATTATTAAATTACAAATTATCTCATCTTGTAAAAATTTGGGTTTATTTATAATGAAACGTTATATTATTTAATTTTAGCGTTAATTTTTTTTTTCATATTTTATATAATTGTCATTTTATTATAAAATATTTAAAAAAATATATAAATTTCCAAATATCGTAAATTTCTAAAGGTTAATTTTAACCTTATAATGCCAACATTTTTTCATAATAACAAGTAATTGATCAATATAATATCAAAAAAAAAATAGTAATAAATATAAATTTGACATCCGAATTTTTATATTAAATATATTATATAGTGTAAAATATAATAGTTTGATCAATGATTAAGTTATATAAATTTTTGATATCTATTATGAATTTTATTAACCAATTCTTATCTATATCATACATATATTAAAAAAATAATAATATATTAAATTTTAAATTGAAATAACTAATTTGTCATATTCTGAAGTTTACATTTAATAATTCGTATACTATAACAATATTGTCATACTAAATACGTTCAAATTTTGTATATTCGAAACGACATTCATTTCGAATTCAGTTCGTAATCCAAAGTACAAAGTTCGTTTTGCATATTTCAAAAGGTCTCAAAATTAAAGGAACACCTCGTGGAAAATTCGACGATGACACACACACACAAATATTTCCGTCACTTTTCAATAATAAACGTATAAACAATACGAATCACCGCATAAAATGAAAAACTGATTCGTGTTATTATATAAACGATACGTTGATTGAGAAATGAAAATGTTTTTTTTTCCACATATAAATTGTTTCTAAAATGTTTTTTAATCGTCTTAAATAATTTTATAGCTTTGTTTCATTGGATTTTTCTCTATATTTTCGCGTGCATTATTCAAAATATTTAAATTTAAACACGACCTACTTTTAAAGAACATCCATGTTTTCCATTGGGAACCGTTTTAAAGTTGCACAGTTTCGTTAAAATGTACATTTTTCATATATCGTTTTATATTCAGTGTTTTCCTTAGAATATATCTACTTAAACTATTATTATGTAAAAAGTGCGATAAATCTCTTTATAACAATATGATCAAAAAGTAAGGTGAATTTGTTTATAAAATTTAATCTCTATATTTATTCTTTTAAATCAATTTCATTCCCTTCAAAGTAAAGTAAGAACTTTTCGCTTTTTACAGTCTTCAATACAGCCGTAATTATCTTTTCCCTATATATAGCCTTCAAGGCCTTCTTCGATTCGGTTTCAATCTCCATAATCGTATCAAAATGGCGTCTTCGCGTTTGCCTTTTGAGTTTACTGAATAGCCAGAAGTCGCACGGAACCAAATCGGGTAAATACGGTGGTTGCGGAAGGATATGAGTCAAGTTTTTGACAAAAAGAACCAAGAAT
This sequence comes from Leptonema lineaticorne, assembly GCA_024500535.1. NCBI lineage: Eukaryota > Metazoa > Arthropoda > Insecta > Trichoptera > Hydropsychidae > Leptonema > Leptonema lineaticorne. The sequence goes on from JANIJI010000001.1 coordinate 10,783,957, forward strand.
TGTAAAAACACATGTAACTCGAATATAATCAAACTTTTTGACACACATACGCTTGTCAAATGTTATAGACAGTTCTAGCAAACAAGGAAAACGAATTACAATTTACCTGCCTTTCCTAATGCCCGGGAGTTTTAAATGTCAATTTCGCCATACTTTTTAATCACAGTAGTAGACGAAAATTATTTTCTATTGAATGATTGTAAAAATGATCTTTATACAATTATATCCGTTTTACACTGAACATGAGATGTATAATTGAATATGATTTTAATTGGAATGCAGATATAATTGGATCCCGCATTGGAGAATTTGCGGTCCCTTTGTTCCGTGACCCGCACTCGGTCATCCCTTGTCCGAGGGATGTCAATTTGCCATCGAAGTCACAAACCACTGAACTACTATATCCACCTCCCTCCCACCCTCATCCCCTCGTCCCTCATACGAAAACGGAATTGGCAACACGGACTTCCTGTTTCTATTCGGTATTTGTCCCGAAATCTACCCGATTCATGTATTATATATAAACTTGTTCGCTTTGTACGATTCTAAATTCACGGTCCGTTAGTGTAAGTACGTTTTTGAGTCAGTTTTCGACCTCTAATCGGCCGAAAACGGGTTTGTTTCAATTTTTCTATTTTTTTTTTCTTTTACAATTGCATCGATAAAACGTACGTACCCCGATGATAAATTTTTTTTTAATCTCAAAAGTGTTTTTGAATTTTTTTTTCATTCGAAAAAAGTGATCGTAAAATTTAATTTTAAAATAATATGTATATATATATATATATATATATATATATATATATATATATATATATAATATTTTCAATAATCCAATTAGTACCTGATTTATTCAATATGTAACAAATTCATTAAAAAAATATATCATGATAAAAATTTTGCTCTGAAAAAAAAAACAATAATTTATTTTAAATTTTATTTTTTTATAATAATAATAATATGCACACACACACATATATATATATATATATATAAGAAAATAAATTCTAAGAATTAATTAGATTCGTTAAACTTAATAATCAATTATAAATGAAATATCAAATTTCATATATAATATACGTATAATATTTCGAACGAAATTAATATTATTGTATTACATAAGCCTTTAAAATAAACACAAATATATTTTAACAGGCTAAAAATAATATAAATTTAATGTTTTATTCATTAAAATATTATAACAACGAAGATAATCACGATTTATAACTATAATTTATCAAAATTTTGTTTTGAGATCTCATCCTAAAATAATATATATATATATATATATTTTTTTTATACAGTTTATAATTCTGATAAAGTAAAACTTTATTATTATTTCTAATAAACTAGATATAGTTTTTGGTATTTATTAATTTAGTTGATTTTTGACAAAATTATCTCGATTTTTTAACTTCTATATCAACAGTGGTAACATTTAATAAATATTTAACACGGTCACATTAAAAGCGAATTTAATTTTCGACCAGAACAAACGAGACGATAATTCATGCGCGTTTTCCACGTTCCGTGACTTAATTCAAAGTCAACGGGAATCTTTGTCGGCAATTAGACGATCGTTATAAAAGAAATAGCCGTGACGCGATGGGAATAGACCGCGAGACGTTCGTTCCAATTTCAAAGCCGTTTAACGCTTGTGAAAACTTGGAACAATGAGAGACGAAAAAACCTCGTTATAACGGTTAAAATTCTGACGCGATACTGTCGTAATAAAATTTGCAATTACAATCTATAAAATTCGAATGTCGAGTGATATAGTTGATTTTTTTTATGTGACAAGTTGGTCCCGGTACGAAATTCGCAATATATACATATAATTTCCTACAAAATAAATATTTTATATTAAACTCTTTCAAAGAAAATATGCAATAATTTAACGTGAATCTGATGACTAAACTTTATCAAAAAAAAAAAAAAAACATCTTTTTGTATAAAAAAAATATAGCAGCATTCATTTTATAAAATTTATTCCATTATAAAAACTTAAAACTTTTATTATATTAATTAAAAAAAATCAATTTTTATTATTAAATACATTATTGTAATAATTCATTCCAAAAAAAAAAATATATGAATAAACGTTCATAATATTCATATATAAAAATATTTATATATCATTTTCTAACAAAAATTGTAAGGCGTAAATGTCCGTAAACACCGTAAGAATAAATATATTGTAATTCGCGTAATCGAAAAAGACAACGTAAAGCCACTACTATGAAACGCAATAAAATTTATTACACACCCTGTATAACACGTTTACGTTTTTCCCTTATCAATGTCATATATATATATATATATATATATATATATATATATATATATATATATAAAGACTTATTTAATATAGAATATACCAGAACACACACACGCACAATGGATACATCTGCATAAAATTGGATTGTAATATATTACAATATGATAAATATATGAATTTGCACACACGTTCCACCATAAAATTTAATAAATAAATTATCAGTCATATAAGAGCTTAAATATTGCACTAATATAATTATATTAATATATTAATATAATAGAATATTTATTATTTTATTATAAAATATTTTTTTTATTAATATATGCACGTTTCCTAGTCGTTCGTCTTGTAAAAACTTGATTAGTTTCAACATTTACAGGGTAATTATAAGCAAAGTACCCCATTATCGCAAAGGGATGGGGGGAGGGTGTTAATTAACTACGTTAGTGAAAATGGAACTCGTAAAGAATCTTAACGGGGAAATGGCTGCGATACATATCATGTATTTTCCTCATTTTCCGAAATCTACACGTGCTCGACTCGGATTATGATTCCGCAGCATATGGGATAACCTAAAGTCGTTCGATACAAATGATATATTATATATTACGATATTTTATCTAATCCTATCATTGACATTATTTTATTTCATTTCTTTTGAACCAAAATTTATTTTATAATTTAAGAAAAAATATTCATATATAGTGATTTTTTTTAATATTTTTTAAAATGCAATTTTTCGAATGATATCGTGAATTCGTTCTCTAATTTTCTATATAAAATTAAAATCTTTTTTTTTTATATATATAATATAAAGCGTTGATCGTGAAAAAAAAATATCTTAAAGACAGAAAAAAAAAATAATCCGACGGTGCGAAATTCGGAGAGTATAGAGGATGCGGTAAAAATATCCGAATCGAACTAAAAGAATTTTTCTCCACAAAATTTTCAATTTTCATTCCCAATATTCAATACAAATAGTACTCCGATTTCAGTTATCACATATTAAAATCGATATTAAAATATACTACGTATCTTTTAGATTTTTTCACGCGATCACATATATCTTTCTATCACTGAACTCCTCGTGCATATATAAATGTATATATATATATATATATATATATATATATATATATATATATATATATACTTTATTATATATGTACGAAGTCAGACCGAACTGATTAATTTAAGCGGCGAACTGAAAGCGGCGAACGTGCTCCCCAATGGGAAAATGTTTGGGACTCTCTTGTCCCCGTTCCCATTATTACACCTAAATAACTATTTGGGTAATGCAAGAACGTATTAAGCTGCCAACCCCTCCCCCTTCTAACCCTCCCTCATACCTCTTCTTCCGTTTGCTACCCCGCCATAAGAAAGGTTTCAAAGGCGGAAGAGGAGGGGGCGCGAATTAATTTGGCATGTTGAATAATCAATAATTATACGCGCGATAGGTGATAACTGTTACGTTTTCAATTACAAAATATTAATAAGGCTGTATATATATATATATATATATATATATTTGTAAACAGAATTTTAATGAATTAATCGTTGATTTTTGATTTATATATATATATATATATATATATATATATATATATTCATATATTGGAAAATTAATATATGTTCGTGAAAAACTTCAACATTGTAGTCTCATTGATAGTCAAGATATAGCAATTTTTCCACGTTTCATTTTCCACACTAGCCTTCTTCGGTTCGCTTTTTTTTGTTTTCTTTCTCTTTTTCACTTTTTCGCATTTTTCGTCCCAAAAAAAAAAAAACGCAAAAAAATTTCAAAGGCGGATAAAATTTATCCTCGCGTAAAATATGTAGAAGTGCGAAAGGATTTGCATTGTGCCGAGTGAGGAAAAGGAAGCGAAATATCCTAAGACTTAGCCCTAAGCCCTTCGAGTAAATATTCTTACACTTTGGTTTTTGTTGTCATTCTTTCGGGTGATTACCGGGGAAAGAGAAAGAAAAAAAAAAGTAGAACGACTCAAAAACTGAAAAAAGAAAGCGGAAAGCAGAAGATGGCGTCTCTTATCTTCCGCTTTTTTTATTTGTCTCGTTTGCGATTTAAGAGTTTAAGACAATTACGAAATTTTGTCGTCCTTCTTCAAACGGTCGCTACTTCAAATCCGACGATTTAAACGTCCTTCTGTTTTACTTTGGACCGTTTGTTTTTCGCATTTTTCCTCTTGCTTACCTTATTTTCAATATTTACAAGGACCCGGTATTAAACATTCCAAAGTAAGATCTTTGTGAAAACTAATTATTCGTCATAATATACAATATTATCCGAAAAAGTTACTAAAAAATATTCTACAATACGACATTTTTTTATGGCATATTATAAATTTTAAATAATAAATATTCATAATTTTATTTAATAAAATATAATATAATAGACAAATATAAATATTTTATGGCTCAATTATATTACATATAATAAATAAACTAAATGTTGCCATTCATTATTTTTTTATTTATGATAAATCAAAAAATGAACGAAATTGATTTATAAATTATTATATATGCTATAAATAATTATACGAATTCATTTAATATTATTATTATTAAATTAATGTAGTAAAATTATACAAATTAAACAGAAACAATAATATTTTCTTCTTATATACATAAATCATTGATTTTTAAAATAGACATAAAATACAGTACAAATATTTTGAAAATTTTCTTTATTCGCAGTTATTCATTAAATTGAATAAATAATATCTTATTTTCGCATTTTTTGATATAAAATATATTTTAGCGAATTATTTATATATGTATATTTTCAACTACCGCATTCATCAGATACACAGATTTCGAACAAAAAAAAATGTTTTATGTATATCCTTTTTAAAGTGAACACAATATATTTACATTTTTTTTTTACGTTACGGTGAATTTGAAAGCAACACATATATCACAAAACAACAATAACATTCATATATATATATATATATATATATATATATATATATATATATATATATATATATATATATATATATATATATAATATTCAATTCGTTCACCGTGTCAATTTATGATAAAAGAAAATTTTACACTTTTAACATTCGTCATAGCAGTTACGTTTTCTTATGCGAGTTTTTCCGATTAAAAAATGACGAGATTTCTTTATACGAATCAAGTCGATTTTTCTTCTTTATAATTAATTACACAGTGGTAATGAAACCGTTTAAAATATAATTACCCTTCCGCGGGAGACCTTTAAAATCTGCATTAGTCATTCGCTAAGATTTCCACCGTTTTTCTTTTTATTTTTAATTTGCGTTCTCGCAGTCGGTGAAATTTTCTCTTGCGCTGCGAATAGCAAGAAAAAAAAAACCGGTATAAAATAATTTTCAGCTCACCGATGATGATTCTTCTGGTCGAGAAGTGGAAGGTGGAAAACTCGTTTTATTAATATTAAAATAATGAACGTTTTCCATTTGCTCGCTCGTTTAACGTTCAAGAGTCTCGTTTCTTTTTTTATACATATATATATATATATATATATATATATATATATATATATTATGTGTGTGAGAAAATTCAAATGGAAAACTTTTTAATGCGCCACTGTAAATTTTCCAAATACACACACGCGTCATATTTAACCTGAGTAACGCATTACGTCGGCTTTTCTTCGACGCTTATTACGCACTTTATAACAACTCAATCTCTAGTCGTTTTTCGTCGGAAAATTATCGCGAAAATTTTCACGGACCACGTCTATAATGTCGTACTGTTTCCGCGTAAAAATCGCATGTGGAAAATAATAAAAATAGCAACTTGCACCAAAAAAAAAATTAGTTTTTTTTTAAATATAATAATAATTATAAAAACAAAAAAGCTCTACGAAAACGTCCGCAATAACGAGCGTTTCGTCATAAATAACGCGATGGGAAAAATGAAGGGCTCGCGTAAAGCTTTGGCGCCATTTGCTTTTCGACCCACACTTTCATAATAAAATGGTATTTAAGGGTCGCATCGGAGGTTTCGCCCCCGATAAATTTACATATTTTCAACGGACTGTTTTTTTTTTTTGTTTTCATCTACACAATGTAACATCATGATATTTTACTTATTGAGTCCGACGGACTATATTATTTCACTTCACCGCCGTCGCCCTTGACATAAATGAATAAATCTGAACCTTTTTATTATTTTTTTTCTCAGTCACCATCTGTTTCATACAATACTCAAAATCTGCTTTATAATAATTTAATTTATTATTTAATTTTAAATTATGTCGAAATTAGATTATAGATACCCATCAACCATACATCATTTTCAACAAAATAACCCTTTAAAAGTAGATAACATGCATTAGACGTCCTAAATATTAAAGTAATCTTTGCTTTATAGTCAACATAAGCTCGGACACTTTCTTATATCCCCAAGGATTAGTTACTGGATCTATATTATCTTACGACAAACAAATGTAAACCACTATATTATTTTTAGAAATAAATTCAAAATATACATAGTATATATATATATATAATTTAATATTTTTCTTTTATTGAAATTTTCAGAGTTTCATTCCCATTTTTGATATGACCCTAATCGTCACGGGGGTCTCGATTGAAAAGAGAGAGATATGAAAAAAAAACACTCGGAGAAAACGTATCTCTTTCACACTCGTTTTTTTTTCCTTTTTTTTTCTTTTTCGAAACGTGTTCAAAGTGCGAGCATATTTTACAAATTTGTCAAAAGTTAGCCGGTAAACTGCCGAGCAGATGCCGCAGCCACGGTCGTCATCATGCTAAGTGCTACGGTTTCATTTGTTACGTTTTCCTCCCTTATTTTTATTATTATTCACAAAGTTGTATATATTTATATACATATATATATATATATATATATATATATATATATATTTCAAGATTCTTATTTTCATTTTTTTTTTATTTTTACGCGCGTTCGAGATTGTCTTTTTGTGCCGTTTCTCCGGAAGACGGGGAAAATTTTTTTTCCATTCTCACCCTTGGATCGCGTTGTTGAGGATCCCTTTTTTAATCTAGACGATGCGCTCAAAATAGCCGGTTTGGGGATTTGTTTTTTAAAAGCACATTAATCACGACCTTCTCCCGGTTCTGGAATACGATGTCTATATTGTTTTTATTTTTTTTTTGGAAACGATCTCGGTCAGTTTGCGAAAAACGCGAGCGATTTTTAACGAAAATTTGAACCGAGAACGATAAATTTTGGTGGCGCTTAAACACAATCATCAACCGATGAATAATCATTATATCACAAAAATAGATTTGAATCCAAAAATAACATCAGTAATTTAAATCAGCGTTTCCCAATTTTTTTTCATTAGTGCTTATTATCTCCTTAGTGTGTATTTAATATACCATATATATATATATATATATATATATATATATGTGTGTGTGTGTGTGTGTGTTTGTGTGTGTGTGTGTGTGTATATAATTTGTATATCTTCCGCCATAATAACTTTTTACGCATACCACAGGTTGGGAATCGCTGCTCGAAATTATCAATTTTAAATACCGCTCAAAATACAAAGATATATTGAAAATTTAAAAAAGTAATATCAATATTAATATTCTATAACGTAGATCTAAAAATAACGTGCATATTTTTAAATATATATATACATTATATTTAATACAGAAAAAGAATTTATGTAAATATTTACACGATATTATTCAGTAATATACGATATAATTTATGAGTGTGAGCCTCGCTTTTGTTTACTCAATTTTTAATTTCAAATTTATTAGTTATAAAGCCTTCATTTTATGTTAAAAAAAAATGTTGTTGATATAAGTAATTAACTTTTTTAAAAGGTATAAAATGCGTTGTATAAAACAATGAAACCCGTGTATAATGAATAATATATTATATACGATATTAAAATATATTATTTAATTCATTTCTCAATATTTCATTAATTTATAATAAATTTTGTAATAACGTGAATGTTTGCTAATTTATATTTGAATTATAAATCTTTTTTTTTTTGCAACAATTATAAAACATTAATATACTGTATAAGAATTTATTATTCATCAATACGTGTAGATGGCGCAGTTTATTGACACCTAAAATCATTAAAAAATATAATACAGTATTAAAAAGAAACGATTTAATATTAAAAAAAACTCGATAATTTACTATCTAAAGTAGTATGAAAAAGAAACTAAATGTTATTTTTCGGTTTTACAAGATTTTCTGCGAAAAAACATTTTCCACAACGATCATTTTTCATTTTGTAACCGCGTAAATCTTACAGATCAAAACATGCACACACACACACACACATATATATATATATATATATATATATATATATCTTTAATATTTTACAGAGGCCAACAACTTGTACGTAGCGCTTTCGTTTTCTTTCACATTTTCTTTTTCCTAGTTTTTCACACTCGCGAGCATATAAATTTTCTTCAAAAAAAACCACACTTTCATTTCTTTTACGATTGTAAAAACGCAAAAGTCTTAATTTATCAAATAATACTATTCATAAATAATACATCGTATATTTTCATCTATACAAATTACGTATTTAAATATTTTTTTTTTTCTTAAAAATCCAGTGGCGTAACATTTTTCAACTATAAATTTAATTTAAATTTTCATATACCATACCATATATATATTGTTAAAATATATTTTCATCATCATATTGTTAATCTTTTCAACGCTTTATACATAATGCCCGTTTTAAATAATACCCGTACACTATTGTGTTAAATTGTGTCGGTATTTTGAGCAAGAAACTAATTATACAAATTGTCGTAAATGAGTAACGAAGCTGATACTCACATTACAAGTAATGGAATTGATGTTTACATTAGTTTCCATGTACCGCCTCTAACTGGCTCCAAAGTCGTGCCTCATCTCAATAGCAAAATGTAATATGTGCCCATATATATATATATATATATATATATATATATATATATACATATATATTTGTGTGTGTGTGTGTGTTACTCGTTGAATATTAATTTAAAAGTCACACGACTCTGGTTCTCTAAACGGAACTTTGTAAAACGTAACTGTTGTCAGAATGTTTCTGAATTCATACATAACAATGTAGAGAACAACTTTAGTGAATTATTTGCAACTAGATAAACTAAGCTCTATCGTCACTAATGGTTCTCAAATATTATTTTATTAATATTTATAATTTCAATTATTCATTTATACCGATTAATCTAATTTATAAACCAACGAAATGCTTTTTTCCATACTTATAAGCGGTATTAAACATGATCGTTCACAATAATGCATCACTGATTTTATAAGATTTTTTAACTATTTATCATCGAATTTATTCTATGAAAAATAAGATCAAAGTTTAACATTAAAAAAAATCTAAAATAAACTATAATCTAATTTATTATTTATTGTACATTAAAAAATAAATCGTTTTACGATTTTCACGTCCTATCGCAATTTTCCATTTCACCATCGTCTTGCACGTTTACATAGAACCTTTATATTTTGAAGACGAACAGGTGTGAAAAATTCCGTCGTCGTAAAAGCGAAAGAGACGAAAAAAAATCGAAACAAAACACTCGACACATCGAGTGTCTGTGTCGGAAAATGCGGCACTTGAATAATGCATATCCGATGCAATCGAGCACTGAATTTTCCGACTCGACATTTTCGATTTTCCCACCGATCGCGAGCGTTTTTTTTCTTTTCTTTTTTTTTTTTGCTCTACGCGATTCTAGTTGTTTGAATATAGAATATCCTAGTCTAGACTGTATAATAGTGAAAATTGTGGTAAAGTTATCGTCGAACGACGCGTGTGTTATTTCAAGAAAATAAATACTCCAATGAAAATTATGCGGCGGATGTTGAATTATGCTCGAATTTTCCGCGTTGAATTTCAATGAACCCGCTTTTGCGCGCTAAAATTGCGACCGCAAAATAATAGCGCTAATGTTTTGATATTCAAAATTAGTTAACGCGCTAAATTTAATTAGCACTCTGTTATTATGATAAATAGTAATGCATTATGAATTAAAAGCGGTATTTCTCAAATAGATTTTTAAAACGTAATCGGTTCATAATCATATATAAATGTGTGCGTGTGTATAAAGTTGCACTTTATTCACATTACTTTATGTGAAAATTATTATAAACCCCGTATAATACGGTTTTTATATTTTTATAACATTATATAATAACGTGTTTTATTTTGGATTTTTTCTATAATACTATTCCATATTTCATATTATGATATTCTAATTAATAATAACAGAGATTATCAATATATATATATATATATATATATATATATATATATATACGGTAAGACCCCGTTTAATGCGAGAAATTCGCTCCAATAATTTCAAATTATAAACGAAACAATACTGTTGTTACATTTATTAAAACTATATTTGTTACATAAAAAAATCAAAGTAATAAAATTGTACATAATTTCAAAGATTATCAATATCATTTATATAAAATGTTAGCGCCGCCGCGCGCCGACGACGATCTCACGCTGACGTCATCACATATATAAAAATATCACTCTCAAATACTATCTTATTTATACGATTTAATATTACAACTCAAAATATACATCATGAACATCGTCGTCGTCGTTAAATTAATTACTATATATTTTCAATTTTACTTAAATTTTGTACAGCCATAAATTCGAATCCGTACACGGGTCCGCTTGTTATCACATAATACGAAAACAGTGTTAAACGTGATCATGTCGTATACAAAAATATCAATACGATATCAAACAATACAACCATTCTTATTATCGCACAAGGCATTAAAACATTATTTCAATATCGTTTCGGCAACTTTATAGTCACACCGCACTACAAATAGCGTATTACACTATTATGCTGCATTCGTATTGTATAGTAGACGGAAGTTTTACTCGTTGTATACGTACCAAGAAGTAATATTGGTACTTAAAGTCTCAATAGCGAATATATGTATTATTACTTCACAGAGTATTATATTCAGTATTTCCATTCGCGAACTGCATTCGCTATAATACCGTATATATTCTAACTATGTAGTTTTATAATTGAACCGTTGTTCGTTTCAGTTAGTTAAAGTTAACCGTGCGGTTATTTTTCAAAGATTTTTCTTTACAAAATAATACGATTACGATGGTGTATTAAATTGTATAATACAACGGTCCGCATTCTTTCTTTCTATTGGCTGTCGTGCGTCCAATCATATTTCTCATACACACAGATGTTCGCGTACACGCTCAATTATTAATATAATTAATCATTTCAATATAAAAAAAAATATTTTAAAAGTCTTTGTGTAGATGCTTTATCAATAATTTATTTATCTATTATATATATATATTTATATCATATTTTTCCTTTATTATAATTTTATAATATTTTCATAGAAAAAAAATATTTTAATCTAAGTATTAATAATCTTTAATAAAAATATATATATAAGTTGAAAAAATAATGTTGATAAAATTGAATATAATTGACATAAAAGAGGAGCACACTGAATATGCGTTTTATATTATTTGAAAACCTCTGCCAAAAAAATAATATTATTATGTTTAAATTGCTTAATAATATTCTAACTTGTTAAATGGAATGAAACTGCATCGCCCGTCCGCAATTATTTTTTTTAAGTATTTTTAATATTTTTCCTCATACATATATTTTATTGTGTTTTTTTTAATATATATATATATATATATATATATATATATATATATATATATATATTATATTTCACGAGCGCTGCAGATTCAATTAAACGCTGACAAGTCATCGAAAACGACGCACCACAAAAATGAAACTTTTATTAAAGCGATCGCGAAACCGTTCTACGAATGGGTAACATATGTGTTATTGGCAATGCATTTATTTATTTTTTATTTTTTTTATTTTTTTTTTTTTTGTAAATTAAATATTGGAAAAAAATCGAATTGTGGTTGAGTCCTGGGGGTTGGCCAGGGTCAGTGGGTGGACCCCCTCATGTCGCCCCTGTCTCTCCACAAAAAAAAAAAAAAACTGTTGCATGAATATGTTCAGTGGGTACCTACTAACAGCCGATGTTTCCCTTTTCTGTTGTGTCTTACATATAGGACGAGAAGAACCAACTCCTTATAACAAATATATGGCTGTCTTTGGTAAGTGTATATCAAAAAATACATGTGCTAAATAAAAACTTAATTTTTTACATATCGTTTACGTACACGGCAGTCACGATTATATATGTTATCGTTAAAGCAAAATTTATACTATATATTTTTTTCAATCAATACATATATAATATTATAGATCGTAATATACCTCTGTGGATTTATAATATAATAATCATAATATAATATATCATTCAGATATTAACTGATAATTCATAAATCATTAATATCGAAATTGGAAAATTTCTCGATTCAATTATTCAATATCTTATTTAAAATTTACATAATTTAAAAGTTCATCACATTGTAAATATAATTAAATAAAAAAAATCTTTATAATATATAATATTAATAATTATGTGATAAAAAAATAATATATTTTAAATTAAAAAAAAATCTATCAACTATTTTTATTACCGTTTTGAATTTTCCCAAATTGTTTTTCGTCATATTTTCGCCGTGAAAAATTGACGATGAACTTTCGCCGAGGCTTATCGCCGCCATTTTCCAACTTTGCATTACGTAAAGCTTTTTACGACGACGTATTAAATTATCGTCGTAGTCGGTGAAACAATTTTCAAAATTCGCATCGACAACGCGTTATCATTGCGACATAATTTTTCCATTATAATAATAATAATAATAAGTCTAAATTTGGCCAAAAGTCAAACGATCGACGCCCACATGTAATTTGTATTATATATTTTTAGCCCATTTTTCGTCTATAAAAATGCAAATTTTGATTATTTAAGATTTAATTTTTAAAATTCATTTTATAATATATATATATGTATATTTTATAATTAATACACGATTAATTTTATTTTTACAATCGCATAAAGTACATTTTAAAATTCAAATCTAATGACTTCGTATGAATATTCCACGCAACGTTAACAAATTTAACATTGCGACGAACGATTCTGAATGAAAAGCGTACGAATTTGAATGCAAGACCGAGTTAAACCCTCGAACGCGCTTCTAATGCATCTTAATTGTCTGGAAAAAAAAAACAAAGTAGCACACGTTAATGAAGCAAGTCACGACTTATTCACGGCGATTCTCAAACTATTTTCAACGTGAAAAAAAAAATTTTTTTTTTTACTAAAATTTAAACAGTGAATCGTTCAAATGTTTTAAATTTTTTTATATAATATACATAAAACAAAATTATAACTAAATTTAGTATGAATTTTTTTTTTGTTTAATTAAATATATAAATAATTATTAAATAGATATTTTTTTTTCAAAAATTTTATAATATATATATTCCAAAAAAATTATCTCAACTATTTTCTACATATTTTAAATGTCATAAAAATGATTTAAATATTATAAATAATGTGATTCTTATATTATTTTCATTTTATTGTTTTTTTTCTCAAATATAGCAAAAAATCAAAAAAAAATTTTTTTCAATATTAAAAAAAAATAAAATTATACATTGCATCACAAAACATTGTAACTTATGAATACATTAGTTGCGAAACGTTTCACATAAACGCAAATTTAAACGTTTTTCTTTTTTTTAATTTCTTTTTTCAAACGAGCGGATCGTAAAACGATTCGCATTAACTATTCACGGTTTGAGAAGCGCGGCGCGATTTTCATCGCTGAATATTCATTAAAAAAGCTCGTCGACGGTCGAGCTTTAAACCGACAATTTAATTCTTATTAAAGCGATCCGAATTAAGCGTTCGGATAGAGAATTCGTCCACAAATCACGCGAAAACGATATAAAATAACGCAGCCGGCAACGAATAGAGGTCATCATTTTTCCCTTTTTCCGACCGCTTTTCCTCACTCCCCCCCCCCGCCCCCGCTCGTTTTTCAGTTCGCGTTCGCCTTTTTGGACGGAAAAGCCCGCCGCAAAAACCATTAAGCGTCGAAATTATCCGATGGCGCAATTTCGACAGTAACATCTGCCGCCGAATACCTAATGGACCAAATATGATAAAGCTAATGTGATGCCGTCGAAAATTTTCGAAAAGAATAAGAAAATAATATCGTCGCACTAGCGCTTCTCAAACTATTCAAACTTCATAATATACGCAAATAAAAAAATCGACGTAATAATAATAATAATAATAATTTTGACCACGTGGTACATTACGATAGCAATCGTTATGATTAAATTTAATCTGAAAAAAATCTGCCGTGTGTGTAGATAATATTTATAAATAATATTTATGTATAAAATAAGAAAATAAATACGACTCACAAAATTTTGAGGTTCGCCGCAAGAGTGCCAAAAATTATTTCAGCTGAAAATTGATTTAATTTCTCATATATATATATTTTTTTTTTAATTTTATTTTTAAAAACAATAAAATAATATATATAATCAAGATTTTTTATTCGCATTTGTGAATACATTTAATAATCCATTATGAACAGATTTAAATGCATTATATTATATATGTTATTATTACTATTATATATATATAATATAATATCATTGCACTCATATATAAAATAAATTAAAATTTCATATTTATTTCATTAAGGCTTTTATTGTTTTATTTTGTTTTGTTTATTATTATTATTAATATGAGTTTTAACTAAACGAATTTATGTTAGTTAAATTAGCAATTAAGCAATTTTTGCGGCGACTCTTGTACTCTTATAAGTTTAAATAAGCTTCCACTAAACACATCTAATATAATAAATATATCCATATAACCTAACAAATAAAACTTAACCACAAATCAAAGACACACTTACTGATAAAAAAGGATCTTTTACGCGACAAAACCCGATTTTTTATTTATTTATAATTTTTCTTTAATTTATATTTATCTATATTTTATTCTTATTATTTATTTATTTTATTTTTTTTGATTCGGGTTATTCGCGCCGAAGATCCGGAAACAGCCATTCCTTAACAGAAAAAAAAACAGAATTCTCTATATTTCTATCTTCTGTCTATCTGTCTGTCTGTCTATTTTTTCTTTCTCGCCATGAGTGAATGTGACCACTTAATCTAAATGAAAAAAAAATACAATAAAAGAAAAAATAAAATATCCTTATAGTGTCGTGATAGCGTAGTTTTGCATCCTTCCGATTCTATCCATCCGTATTGAAAAACTAAATAAATATAAAAAATATTCAATTTAAATTTAATCCCCCTTTACAGCCCCCCTCTCCATCCCCACGAACCTTCGATTATTTCCTGTTTTTATAAATCCTATTAGTCGTTGAGTGTGTTTGCTGAGCTTAAGTCTGCGCGAGATGTTTAGATTAGTCCAATATCCGCATGCTGTCAACTTTCTTTTATTTTCTTTTTATTTATTTATTTTTTTTTGTTCTATTCTTTCTTCTTTCTATTATTCTACTATATTCCCGTTTATCTAAATTTCGATTTATGTACTTATATAATATTATATTGATTTTTAACAGTGAAAAACGTTCAAATTGTCTCAATCGTTTTGTATTGAATATTACAATACATTATATAAATTTAAAAAATTTCATATTTTACATTTTCAAAATAAATAAAAATTATAATAATCATAATCGACATTCAGATGAACCCTTCAATATATATATATATATACATATGTGTAATTTTATTTTCCAAAACTAAGTAGAACAATGCGATACATCGACGCAGTGTTCTGAATAAGCTTTCCTTATTTATTTTCCGCTTTAGTACTATATTTTTCATCCCTTAGAAATAGACATAACTTTAAAAACGAAATCCTATTCATTATCTCTGTCAATTTCACATCGCCAAAACCTCAAAGTCCCATCGTCTAAACTTAGTACACTAAAATCTAAAACCTACCCCTATCTATCTGGCATTTGAACCTCAAAGAGATTCGTTAGTAACACTGTGAACAACCCCAAAAACCAACCATCTCCACCCTTTCCAAATAATCGTAAGCTTTCCGACTAATTTATTTTATATATGTATTTTTTTTTTAAAACTTTTAAAATAAATATATATATATATTTTATTTCGTGCACGATTACGAAAGCATGCTCTACTTTTTTGTGCACGTACTCGTTTATATACGGCATGATGCTTTTTTCGTGTATTTTTTAATATCTATTTTATATGTGTGCGTGTGTGTGTTTGTGTATATTTAAATTATTTCGATACTTTTATCAATGTACACACATCGCGTATGTAACAATAGTCTTTTTTTACAAAAAAAATAATAATAAAATATATGTACACATTCAACACAGACCTTTCTCTTGTCACGTGATATTTCATGAATATTCTATTTGATTATTTATTTTATCTTTTTTTTTCATATATATATATAATATTTTTCATATAAATATACAACACACAAACATATATTTCATTCTCGTTTCATTTAATTATTATTTTTTTTTAATTTATATATATTTTTCATATGGGAATTGATATACGTCGATTCAATTTATATACGCATATTTCAATATACGATGAATTTGGGGGGAGGATTTATATGAATATTAATTGATTTAAAATTGAACAATATTGACACACAAAAAAAAATAGTATAAAAATAACGTTGAATATTTTCTTCAAATCAATTGTTTTTAATTAATACATATTTCAGACAATCTATAAATATTGTGAAAAAATTTTAACTTCGCTTTCATATTATATATTTAAAATATTGAATCGATGATTATATTTTGGAATATTCATTAAAAAACAAATTAATTATAATTTTATCGTAAAATTATCTAAAAAGTATATTTTTACACACACATTCGTATACTTTCTTTATGATTATTTCATCATTTTTATTTTTACAAACTGCTGAAAATTGCTTGCAAGCTGAAACATTACTAGTAGATAAATAGCTTTCACTCCCAAAAAAAAAAATAAGGCTTACATTTATTTCATCTTCAAACAAACAAAAAAAATATATAAGTATTATAATTTATATTTTTCAGAGCACATTTTTAATATACACACATACACACAAAAATAATACTTATCACATTCACAAAAACACGAATGAAGCAAAAAAAAAAAAATAATATATATCAAAACACTTTACACTTTCAATATCACAATATTATATATCAATACCACTTCCATTAATTCTATCATTATTTTGTACGCATCGAGTATTTTTAACACATCTTCTGCGGGTATCGATCAATTTTCAAATAGATTGAAATATATCTTATAATTATTATATTTAAAAAAATATATAAATATAGTTATACTTGATGCGTTCAAATTCATTTTATATATATTTAAATTAATATATATATATTCTATCGAAATCGCTTTGTATGCACACAAAATTATACACATATCTCACAAGATGCGTTAATGACATTCATCAACAAAAATGTTTTAAAAATATATATTATTTATGATGTGATACTTTAAAACATTGCTTAATATACATATTATATATACATGGATACAAGTGTCATTTTTTTATTGAAGTATATGTGTTAGATAATACAATTTTATATAAATCCATACAAATTATTATTTATATATAATATATATTAAGTGAGCGTAAAATTGAACGGTCCGCTTTTTCAATATGATATAGCGCTAGAATCACCGAAGTTAACGTGTTAACGTATACTGATATTTATTTTTTATATTAAATATATATATATATATATATATATATATATATACATATATATATTCATCTATCAAATTCATTATTGTAAATTTAACGTGTTAACTTTTATTGTGCCTTCATTATATTATGTTGATAATAAAAAAGCGGACCGATTTTTACGGCTCACTCTATATACGACGCATAAATACGATAAAACAGTATAAAAATACATCGTATTAGGCTGAAAAACTGAAAAACATCCCCGTGTGAATTATTTTTATTTGATAAAATGAAAAAAGTGTGCTTGATTGTTGGTAGTCGGTGTCATTAGCGCTTCCTTATATGTGAGTAGCATTTCCGGTGTTTTTTTTTAGATCATATTTAATTTAATAATACACATATTTATTTTGATCGTTATTTTTTTTGGAATAATTATTTTTTTCGATATTATTCGTAATTTTTTTTTTTTTGATAATATAATTTTTAAAATTACAACACTTTTTCAACTTCAGGAGTGGAACGACTACAATCTGAGGTGGAACGACTCAGAATACGGCGGCGTCAAAGATTTAAGAATAACACCGAACAAACTGTGGAAACCGGACGTTCTCATGTATAACAGGTACATTATATGACAAATTTTCATTAGACTATATCGAAAAAGTGCTGTGATTATTGGGAAAATCGTGAAAATTCAAAAAAAATAAAAAACGCGTCGATGAAAACGCGTCGATTCGTTGTAATGCGCGCACGATCTTAAAAAAAAAAACGTAGAGTCAAAAGTTTGCTTTTTATATTTTTTATTAAATATTTTATTATTATATATAAAAAACAATACATTTTACATTATAAATTATTTTTTTCATTTCTAATAGTTTTTTTTATACAAAATGATAAAATTGATCGATAAATATCTGATACATTATATATTTTTTCACTCTGAATATATATATATATATATATATATAATATTTATAAAAAATCAAATAAATGATTTTTTTCTAAAATTTCATAGATCTTCAATATGTACTTATGTTACAATATAATCATCATTTATCTATATAATTATTGTTTTATATATTTGACTGACTGCATATAATATATTAATTATTTTTTATGAGGCATATTCTATAGAAATACATATTTTTATAAATTTGTGACACAATCAAAACATTTTATAGATTTTTGTCATATGAATTTTTATCTAAAATTTTATAGATTTTCAATATATTGAATTCCAAAAATCAATATGTAACATTCGCTGATTTTACAGATGCTCTCAATAATAATAGCAATTTTTCAGTATATTTATTGTATTTTTTTCTATATATATAATATGTTGTTATTTGTTTCGTGTACTATTTTATTGCTATCATTTTATGGAGTCTGTTGAGTGAATTAACTTCGATGTAAGAACACACACAAACACACACACACACACACACATATATATATATATATATATATATATTCACTGTAGCTTTTCGCTGCGAGATAACAAAAGACTAAGATCTGAAAAATGAAGCTGAAAGCTACCGACTGAAGAAGAAAACGTCTTTTATTTTCTCCGCCCACATTCTGCAAAATTCACACAATGCCGGTTTATAAAAGGGACCGAGTTAAAAGTAAAACCCTTTTAGATTCTTTTATACGCGATGAATAAAAAAAAACTGATAGTCGAACCCGAAAGCGGTCGTATATAAAAAACGTGTGTATTTATTTATTTTTATTTATATTTTTTATTTTTCCAAAAAAAAAAACGTTACGCGTAAATTTTAACAAATAAACTTTCCACTTACGATCCGCTTGAATTATTCCGCGAATATGAGCTATTCCAATATATATATACTTTTTCGACGAGGAAAATACTTTGGCGAAAGTTTTTTTTATTATTTATTTTTTTCCCGCGTATATTATATATATATATATATATATATATATATATATATATATATATGCGAAAGAAAAGTGCGAACTCTGAGGGTGAAAAAAAATTTTTTTTTTACTCAATTCACCCGCATCTCTCAAATCAAATTTTCCGATTTCGAATCTCGCGGGCAACTTGTATATACGCAAAAACGGCGATAACTTTAGTTTTGTTCAAATATTTTTCATGTTGATGTTTGATTTACAATTTTCCGCGCGATTTTCCACATTTTCTATGCGCGCACAAATTTCTAACGTGCAAATATAAACGATTAAAACCACAGCATTCCGAGCAAAAATCTATTTGCGAATACGATATTTTTTTTAACAGAATTCTTATATCGCTTTATGCGCAAAATTTTCTATCAATCTCGTATAAAATTGAACAAATGTTAAAAAAAATGTAATATAATGTTATTATGAAAGATAAAATAAAATACATATGTTAAAAAGTTTATCGCGAGTATAATTTATAACTCAACAAAATCACCTTCGATAAGAATAACTCGCTTTTCTTTTCGTAAGAAAATACCCATCTTAATTCGTCACCAAAAAGCGACTCTTTGCAGATGCGCTCCCCCTTGATTGATATCCCTAATATTTCATTTAAACGACTAAGCGGGAAAAAAAATAATAAAGTGCTCGAAATAAATATTATAAATAAAAAAAGGGGGGGCGGCGGCGGCACGTGTACGATTAAGAATAAATATTATTCGCCGCGTGAAAATTTTTCCGACGTCGGAAAATATGAAAATAAAATCGCCGGTAACAAAGTTTAACCGTGGAAAACATTTTCGTAATCAACCTAAAACACTCATCGAGGGATAAATAATGCATAACGAATTTTCGTGACAACACTTCACCCCCTTAGTTCCCTTCAAAATGTTTCCCGCGAGTTAACGAAATTACTTCTGACTTAACTTCTTAAGGAGTCACTGCTTCGTTCATCATTCTTGACAGGCTTTTATCCATTAGTTAGTCCTTTATATATATATATTTATTTATTTATAAATTAATATATATTATTATACATCTATATTAATAATTATTTAGACATTGACATGCAAACGAACGATGTATATCGATAAAATATTTAATATTAAAAACAGATCTTTACATTAAATACTAAATGATTTTCATATATATATTGTAATTATTCAACGATCGAATAAATCGATATCAAAAATAAAACATTGTATATAAAATATACTTAAATAAAACTGATAGTTTGTAACGATCGATTTTTTAGTATTATCGCGCGAATTACTACAACAACTCATATTCTGCCGACAACTTGCGTATTTCCATCTCGTTCTTGGCACTTAAAAGTTTGCCAATCTCGCAGCTTTCCGCAAACAACCCGTATAAATAACCGAAGTTAATTTTGCAAACGATAAAACGAACGAATACGATCATTTGAGAAGCTTTGGCATCGATGCCAAAGAAATTTTTCTCAAATATTTACATTTACAACATTATCACAAATCATACTAACGACTTGTATATCGTATATATTAACACACACAATGCGGGAAAAATATATATTAATCATAATATAATTAAATATCAGACCGTCATACATAATATTAAAATATAAAATAGTACACGAAAATATTTTACAAATTATGTCAATATTATTATTATTATATTTAATATAAATATTTAAATTTTCAGGAATATTTACGAGTGCAGTATCGTTCCGGCTTTATATATAAATAATATATATATTTTTTTTGTGAAATGTAAATATTTATTTTACAGGATTCTGCAGTTCGAACAATTAAAAAGAGCTTGTACGTGAAAAAAAAATTAGTAAATATGTAGTTTTGAGTAGTGTATGGAATGTAAAAGTTTTTTAAATTAAATATCAAAAACCACTCTTAAACATCACATTGTAGTTAATCATACTTATTCGATAACTATCATTTTAATCTAATTACTATATATATATTATAATCACGCGTAAATTTATTGTATTAATCATATTCATTAAAAAAAATGCATCTTATGATATCCATATAATTATTATATATTTATTTTAATATATGAAAATACACAGCTTTTTACGTGAGATTGCATATAATTTATTAATTATTTTTTATGACATTTTTTTTTGTAAATTTGTGACATAAAAGTATTTCAAAAAATACATTTGGTGAATTTTGTCAGAAATTAACGTAAATCTGACAATTACTATTACTAATATTATTTCTATATTTTTTTTTATTATAATGTGTGAAATATATTTTGAAACTATTATACATCAGCAGTAGAAAAAAATGACAAAATTTTCTCTATATATTTTCATTTTTTGGCAATTATAAATTATCAAATTTTTTTCTACACTTTTAATAAAAATATATTTCATTCGTGATATCAATATTTTAAGCTTTTTAAAATTTGCGCAATTTCGGAAATCCATGTAAAAAGCAGTAATTTCATATTTTTAATTTTTATGTTTTGTCATGTAAACATTGCTCATATTAAAAATCAATTTAAAAAAATGCTTTAAATACCACTCTACAAGTTTCCACATCCCGTAATCGCTTCATAGTAATGCGTAGTGTTTAACTATTATATTATATTTTTACTATTATTAATAATGCTCGCCTCATTTAAAAAAAAAAACATTTATGCATAATTTTAATTTAGCATTAAAATTAAAAAGCTTAATTCCATGAAAAAAAAATATGCTGATAAAATTGACGACTTTACGATAAGAAACATGATTAAACCACCGCGATTCGTACTCTAAAAAAATCATTATGTTCTAATTAAATAGTTGTGACGAGCGATACATAGATGGCGCTGTTTCGTATCGCGGTGGCTAAAATGCGATGAAATGCGGCTCGCGAAATACGACAGGGCCGCATTTTGCGTTTCTTATTGGAAAAGCCGTATATTATATATTGAAGATTATATGGGAACCAAGACCTTATTTTTTATATATATAAAAAAAATAAAATTAGGGTCGAGTTTTTCATGGTGGTCGTATTTAAGACTTCGAGCCGTTGTTGTGGATCACTCCACCCTACGGGGGTCGAGCTAGCTTGGGGGCCATTGGCATAAAAATAAACAAATTAATTAAATTAATTTTTGGATTAGTTCAATTTACTTGCTTCTCTCATTGTATTTTCAAAATTTATTTTTTTTTCTAAAATTTTTATATTCATATTATTTAATAAACATAAATATTATTTAATAAAAAAAAACATAAATAATCAAAATTATTATTATATTACACATGTTGACACAATTTTTATAAAATTTTATTATATATATATATATGAAAAATAATTTAAAAATATAAATATTGTTTAAAAATCGCATTACGACAATATTTTTATTTTTCGGATTCTATAGTAAAATTCTACATATTTCTAGATAAGCAATGTTCCCAAATCTAAAAATTCCATTTATAAATAAAATTAAATTGATTTTTTTTTAAAGTGGAAACAATTTTACAAAATAATTTTAAATTTATAAAAAAAAAATAAAAATCTCTTTTTTTTAATACATTTGTAAAATCATATTCTTTTAATTTTACAATAAAATTAATCAATACGATTTCGAATCACAATTACGATTTTTTATATAGATTGGTTGTGAAATAATGCACAAAATTTTACCCAAACACACACACACACCTTTAACCCTTAACCAACGATATTTAAAATATTTTATTGATTTCATTCAATAGGAATGAAAATTATATCACAAATTATTTTTCGTTCATTGCACACTCACCCCTTAATACCATAATAATAATAATAATAATAATAATAATAATGACGACGATCGTAAAGGGTAATAGTGGAGCATGGTTCGACTCGTCCCCATTTTCCGCCCACACTCCGCCCATCCGCAGTACCATCGTTAAGCTGCAAGTTCCAAACGGGAAACATCCCTCGAAAACAAAGCTCATTTGTCTTGAACGACCCGAAGAGAGGCGGCGGTGATGTCTGTATTGATGGTTACGGTTGCGGTGGTTAATGTGGAATAGTCAGGGGTAGTAAAATTGGACCCGGTTCGGGCTGCGGCCCGCACCTGTCGCCGGCCTCGCCCCCTGACCCCGGCCGGTTAATGGGCTTTCCGATATCTCTTAATTGTGGTACGCGACGCTGCTCGTTTTGCAAGTCCTTCGAAGCCTTCTTTGTGTGTAACCTCACGAGTACACCGTTGGCGATTATCGAAAATTAAAGTGAAACGATTGAACGTCGCAAACGTTGCGATTTATTATTTATATCGAGTGATTTGCAAAAACAAAATAAAAATATTTTAATTACAACAAAAAATGTCTTGAAATTTCACTCTTTTTCTTTAAGTGTTTTATATTTAAAAATATATATATATATAATCAACAAAATATATATTAATGCTGTTGAAACGTCTTCAAAATCATTGTTTAATATCCAAATTTAATTGTTTATAAATTTTGAATTAATTTTCTAATTCTTTTTGGATATTTTTCTGCAATTTTTAAGAATTTTTCATATTCTGAATTAAAAAATATTTATCGATCACTGAATTTTAAATCAAAATTACAATATTCTATATTACTATCAAATTAATTAAAAAATCATTTATATTATGAAATAATATTACGAAAGTCATTTTAAAAATATGATGAATTTTAATATAAAAATCACGTTTCATTTCATTTAAATAATATCTTATTATATACTTCAGTGTTTTACAAAGTAACGTAAAAAACAACTATTGAAATATACCATCGATATTAAAGCTTTAATAATTTTCAAAAAATCAATATTTCAATACAACGTTAAAAACTACATTATCACAAAGTTGAGGAACCACTGGCGATGTCCACGCATAAATATACATCAAGGAGAATGATGAGTTTCATTCATAAATTCGCGAATAAATAGACATTCACATTTTAGGGGGGGGGTATTTTTTTTATTCGCCCCGCCTCCCTCCCTCGGTCCATAATACTTTGTTTAGGTTTTCTTACCCCGTTA
The DNA here is from genome assembly GCA_024500535.1 of Leptonema lineaticorne. Taxonomy (NCBI): domain Eukaryota; kingdom Metazoa; phylum Arthropoda; class Insecta; order Trichoptera; family Hydropsychidae; genus Leptonema; species Leptonema lineaticorne. The sequence goes on from JANIJI010000001.1 coordinate 10,808,848, forward strand.
CGTCCCCATATCAATCATCTTCTATGCGATATATATATATATATATATATATATATATATATATATATATATATTAAGGGTTGTCTGGCATCATCCCCTAACACTTTTGGTGCAGAGTTGGTTCTTTTTATTTTCAGCGCCGACGTTTATAAATTTTTCTTTTCTTCCGGCTGTCCAACGTTGATTGGACCAGAACGCTCATCCTCATACAGAATGCCATAACTTATTGACATAGTTTGAGACCATGAAGGGCACTGAATCATTTATCTGGATGCCATAAAGCCACGACTATGGCCTCGGGGAACACGTCCCGCCCTATATTCTGATAAATATCCCTCGTTTTCTAGACCACAACCATTATTATTACCCTCTATATATATATATATATATATATATATATATATATATATATATATATATATATATATATATATATATTCGTCTATTGCAAGGGTGAAGTCAATTAAGTCTGCCTGTTTCTACTTAAATGTGTCAACGTCTGCTATAAATAATTTTTTATAGTTAGACATCATATTTCCTATAACTAAAAAAATATATATATATATAAATAATTTCATAATAAAATCTCACACATCAAATATATATCGAATATCATTTCAATCATTGAATTTATTTTTTATTTTTTTTTTTAATTTAATTTATAACCATGAAAGAAGCAAAAAATCCCGATGACCCCCCACTGAGCGAGACGCTTTATATTTTAAAAAGTAAAAGTCCCTGAAGAACCGCACTGATTACCAGCAAAGCACTATTTAAATACAAATCTTTAAAAAAATATATATATAATACAATTAAAATATATTTGATTTTAAAAAAATCAGATGATAACTAAAATCGTATGAAAGAGTTTTATGTTTTTTCCCTCAACCCCATCTGACTTGTTTGAGTTTAAATAAATTTATAAATATATATATATATATATATATATATATATATATATATATATATATATATATATATATATATATATATATATATATATATATATATATATATATACAACTTTAAATAACAGTAATTATAAATGCTTAATAAACGAAACATTCAACGAATATTGGCTCGTATTTTAGAGATGAAAGTGATGTCAAACATTTTTTTGTTTTTCAAACTGTAATTTGAATGGAAATGACGTAAAGCTTTGACTTTCATCACGTTTACCAGCCATAAAAGATTTTATTAAATTAAAGCTTAAAATGAATTAAATATAATAACAATTTAATTAATATATTTATATGTGAAACGTTCGCATTTCAATTAAATATCAATCGATTATTTAAAAAAATGGATTTGATAAAATATTTTTTTTTAATTATTCACGTTTAATATTAGAATTTCTAATTTAACTATTTTTTTTTTATTTAAATAATTTAATTTTTGAATAATATTATTGAAAAAAAATATGTTTCAATTTCTTTTCATTAATTTATTAAATATATAATACGTGTAATTTATTTTACAATTATAATATTAAAATCCATTTTATTAAATGCAACGTGTTTTTAATCGCACTTCAATTTCGCAAGTGACACAATTTATAAAAACTTTTATTATTTTATTAAATCTTGATTTATTATGATATATATATATATATATATATATATATATATATATATATAGTTTTAAATCAAAATATATATGAAACAATAAAAGATAATTCAATAATAACGTAGCAACACTATTGATTTGCGCCGTCCCAAAAGATGGCGCTGCATTTATGCATATTCGCGAAATCGAAGCGCACAGCGAACGCGTCACATATAAATACAACAATAAAAGTTTTTTTTTTTTAAAATCAATTAAAATAATCGAACTGCAGACATGAGCCGAGAATCGTTAACGTTGTAACAATAAAAAAAAATTAAAAATAGTATAGTAGCGTTCGAGCCGTTGGCGCTAGGCGTCTACCTGGCAAAGTCGAGTTAGCTGTCAGTATTCGACAGCTACACCCTCAACGGGGTCACTGAAAAGTCTAATTAGATAAATGTATAATGAATGATTTGTATCGAGCTGGTTAATAAAAATTTGTATTGATGGCGCGTACAGTGCAGACGAAGGTTTCGACGGGACGTACCACACAAACGTTGTGGTCAAACACAACGGCAGTTGCTTGTACGTTCCTCCTGGTATCTTCAAGAGCACATGCAAGATAGACATCACTTGGTTCCCCTTTGACGATCAACACTGTGACATGAAGTTCGGTAGCTGGACCTATGACGGCAATCAGGTACATTGAAAACAAAAATTAACAATTAAAAGTACACATACATGCACACAACATTACATTATATATATATATATATATATATATATATATAATATTGGATCACAACAAAATACGATTCACATAATCGATCGTTCATATAATAATACTAAAATCAAATTTATATTTGTATATGTATATGTTTGTGTGAAAATTTAATTGAAAATTAAAAATTAATACGAATTTTGCGATGTTGATTTTTTTATTTTCATCAGCGTCGAATCGCTGATTTTACGTTTCGTAATGTTTCTACATGTCGAGATCAGATTTCAAAAATTCGTCATTTTTTATACTTCAAATTGAACTATTAAACTATAAAAGATAATTATTTTATACTTAAATTTTATTTTTATAATTTTAATTTATCTTTGAACGATTTAATGAGTAACAAATTAAATAATATATTAATAAAATATGAATATATATATTAATTCACGTTATTGAATTTATTCAAAATAATTTATAAATATTAAAATCCATAAAATAGATTAAATATATTAAAAAAATATATAGTTAAAAATATAAAGAGTTACACGAATTTTTTATATTTAAAATTATGATTAATTTTACTACAACATATACATATATTTACAAACACACTAAGTATTCATAGATTACAAATTATATTATATATTTAAAAAAATATATAATAATATATATATTTGTAATCGTTGAATTTAAACACAAAACAATATATATATATATATATATATATATATATATATATATATATATATATATATATATATATATATATATATTGTCGATATATCACTGTTCATGAATATTAGGAAAATATTAAACACTTACATGATTTTTATTCGCTTTTAATTTTATATATATATTTTTTTTCAATAAATAAATATTAAATTTATGCTATGATTAATCGCAAAGGTTTATCCTTTACTAATTGTTTTTTTTTTGGTTTAATTTTAATTTATTTTTATTTTATTATTTATATACAAAACTCACATAAACATTATTAATACAACGATAGATATCGGTTATGAATGGCTTAGTGTATTTATTATTATATTATATACATACATATATATATTAAAATAAAATTTCTTGGCAGGCGTAAAAATGCCCCGCTTCGAAGCGTGATGAATAAAATAATAATTATTAATATATTTTTTTTTAATAATTAATAATATAAAATAATTATTACGCTCTTCGGTAGCGAGTGCCAAAAAATTCCACCTGCCATAAATAAATATAAATGTTCGATCTAAACATAAACAATGAATGTTTCATTATAAATCAGAATTATTATTAATTTAAAAAATAAATAAAATAATTTAGCATATATAAATAAAAAAAGCTTTTTTTTTAGTAATATTTAATGTATCGGTGTTATATGTAGATGGCTTAATTTTTATCATTATCCATGTATTTATATTGTTTTTTGCATATACATATATTTATATATACATTTTAAAACGCTAAGCTTTTTTTCTCATATATATATATATATAATAATAATAATAATAAATTAAAAAAAACAATTAAATCGACGCGGAAAATTGTTAAAAGTTTTCACGGATTTTTTTATTGTTATTATTTTCATCGAAACGACTACGGTATGAAATAAAACGCGAAAAAGACGCCGGGAACGGGGAAAAACGTGGGGAGGGAGGAACGGAGAAAAGCGCGTGAAAAACTTCAAAGACGTGATAGATTAAAAGGCGAAATCCTCATGGAAAATTTTTCCGGCATGCTCGCTCGCGACTCCGACGCTTTTCCAGCGTCCATAATGGAAGAGGAAAAAAAGAATATATATATATATATACATTTCTTTTTTTTAAGGGGCGGGGGTTTGAAAAGGGCGAGAGAAAAAAAAACTATCACGTTTTTGTCGTCCATCTTGCGACATGTTACACGTTTATAGATAGAAAATTTGCATTAAAACTTCTAGAGCTTTTCCTGTCGTCGCTCTAGCCGCCTCGAGATTCCAATAAAGACGCCCCTGCAAACGACCTAAAGTTCACAAAAGCGAAAAACTTTCTATATGTAAGATGTTTTCGACAACGAATAACAAACACAGCCTTCGGCGAAACTATTATCGATATGAAAATATATTTATAATGCGACAATATTATGTTGCGTCTTTTACGGGAGAGGAATGAAAAAAAATTTTTTTTTTTTTTGTGTGTATTTTTCATCCATTTGACATTTTTGTAAATATTAATAATACGAATACATAATAAAGAATTACTTGAAAATAAAACGTTAATGCGTCTCGTAAAAATATCTTTAGTTTTCCTTCGGAAAATATGGAAAAATCGTCTTCTGTAAAACGTTTATATGAAATAATATATATAAATATTAGTAATCATACGTCATTGATTTGATGATTGAAAATTATTAATAATTTAATTTTGTATTAATTTTAATCATTTTATAATTAATAATTAAAAATATAATAGATTTTGATATATTTAAGTCAAAACATATATCTATATTTTATAATATTTATTCCAATTTAATATAAATTTAATTAATACATCGATAGAAAATTAAAAACACGTTCATAACTCAAATAATATTATACATCATTTATAAAATAATAATAATAAATTATAAGTAAAATTATATTATTTATATGACGTGAAATATATATTAATATTTTAGTATTTTATTTTTTATAATATAAAAATGAAATTTAAAAATATTTAGAAATTTTTGTCTTATTCTATTATAGTACGCTATTATACACTATTATATTATACTAATATTGTCTATATTTATTCTCTATAATTTAATATAAAATAATTTAATTTAAAAATTCACATATTTATGCATGAAACTGTAATTGAAAAATTTTTACTATTCAAAACTATCGCTTAAAAATATTTCAATTTTTTTACTATTTACATATAATATATTTTAATATATTATAAAAATGCAGCTTTTTATTTGTATTTTTTTATTATATAATAATCCATAATACGTATTCTAATATTTAAATAAATTACTTCTTTATCATATATACATGGAAAATTATCGATATTTTTTTTTAGATTAAATAAACGTTTAAAAAAAAATCAACACGAAACATTAAATGTTTATATGTTTTAATTTCTATATTAAATATTAAATGGATATATACATTTTTTTTTTTCGATGTAATTTGGTGTGCTGTAAATGTGAATCTATTATAGTATATATTAAGTTAACTGAAAAAAAATAATACATATATACGAACCACATATTTATTTATTTATATTATATTTTTTTATCAGATTTATGTTATTTTTTCATTATTACTCTTACATAATAATTTTGATAAATGTCTTATATTTTATTGTGAAGGTGGAAAAAAATATTTATATATATATATATATATATATATATATATATATATATATATATATATATATATATAAATACAACACAAATGTTCAATGCAAGGGAACCATGTGATAATTCGATTTAATCATGGTACGATAAATCGAATTTTTATGTACTATTTTGCATGGGGCGGAAGTTGTAACGTCCCATTTTTTTTTTTTTTGATTATTAATAAAAGAAAATATATATTTATTATTTCTATATTAAATATATATATTATATTTGCATATAATGTACATTAAACACCGTGTAATATGCATCTTTAGGTATTCTCACTCATTATTAAATGTGTCATATGAAAACTCCGTATAATAAAAATAAATATATATATATTACAAAGCACTGAATAATTTACGATAATTAAAATAACGATTATAAATATCGTAAAATATTCAGTATATATTTATATATATATTAAAATTTATGTAATAAATATATATATATATCATTATCATCGCATGTTTCATATATATATATATATATATATTTTTTAATTGTTTATCGTGCATCCCATTAGTTAATACTGTATAAAATAATTTTTTGTACTACAAGAGGCTCTATTTTGAGGTAAGTGTTTAATATATATATATATATATATATATATATATATATATATATATATATGTATGATATATGTTTTTTTTAATTAATTGATTTTTTTAAATCGATATAATGGCGATTTAATTATTCGTAGTATAATACGAATTTAAAACTGGTTCTATTGATAAAATATCTATTAAATTAACGATATATTTTTTTTATATAAATATTGATAATTATTCGATAATATGTTCCATTTTAAATAAATTATTTTTTTGAAAACCTTAATCGAAGCATATCTTTTTTTTTTCAATTTTTTCAAATCTTCCTTATCGTGAAATTGATCAAAACTTAATTATAATTTTTCTTTAGAAATTAATGAAAATCGGTTTTTCACGCGGCTTCCTGGAAAATTGTACAGCTTTTTCTCTTTCACACACACACACACACTAATACTAATTTAGGTCACGAGAATTAACTCCGACAATCGGATTTATAAATTAATATCCGTTTTTGGTAAATTACATAATTCGTTTTATAAATTTCGATATCTAAACGACGCATCTCGGACCAAAGTTTCTGACAAAACAACCCTCTTATATTACATTATATATATATATATATATATATATATTATTCGATTGATTAAAATCGTAAAGAAATATATATATATATATATATATATATATATATAAAAGTGCTGATACAAGACGTCCGTTTATTTATGTTGTTTTTCAGCTTTATTATTATATTATTGGATTACTGAATTTTTTTTTATGACTATGTACATAAAATTCTACGTACGTTTATTTTTATAATACAAGATTACGTATATATTTTTTTTTAATACACGTAACCAAATATCGATTTTTATTGACATTTATAACCTTCGAAATGCGCGCTTAAAATATCTAACTTTCGTATAAAATACAGCCTTAAAACATTACGCGACGAAATTTACATAACTTATTGTTTTGTTTTTTTTTTACCACATTCCACCGATAAATAAATTATGCTCGATTTATATCCGACTGAATTACTTTTTTTTGTAAATAGACGATTTACTCGAATTTAATGAAGCGTATATCCTTACGAGTGATTTAATGATGATAATAATATTGGATACATTTAAAAAAAAACTGTCAATTTATGACTGTGTTATTAAGTATATAATGTTATCTCACGATATATGCTATATGAAAAAATTCTGATGTAACACTGTGATCAAAAAGTAAGGTGAATTTGTTTATAAAATGTATTTTTTTTTTATTTATTCTTCCAAATCAATTTCATCCCCTTCAAATTAATTCCCGACCTTCTTCGAATCGGTTTTTATCTCTTCAATCTTATCAAAACATCGTTCCCGCATTGGCCTTTTGAGTTTGGTGAATAGGTAGAAGTCGCACGGAGTCAAATCAGGCGAATACTGTGGTTGCCGGACGATGTGAGTCAAGGTTTTGGCAAAAAAAAGTCGCGAAGAACCAATGCAGCATGACATGGTGCATTATCGAGTTGAAAAAACAAATAAATTTCTCCTTTCTTTTTGATCACATTGTATTGTATCTCCAAAAATATAGTTTGTATAGAGAAATTTCTCAAAATATTTGAAAGTTAATCTTTTGAAAAAAAATCACCATTAAAAATAAATTATCAACTTGAAAATATATCGTTTAATATATAGTTAAATTCTCATAGAATTTTATATATTCTATATACATTTTCAATATATACAAAATCTATTGAACATTATATACTCTAATACTGAAAAAGGAAATTAATATAAAACGACATATCAATCAATATATTATATACACATATCTATGGATGTTTTATACGTGGAAAGAAGTTGATTTGTGTTTGAGATTTGATCCAAGATACGAGATAATCCCCCATTTCCATTCACCAAAAACGTAAAAGCTCACACTAGCTAGACGTCTTCATATTACACTCAACAAAATATCTATGTATATATATATATATATATATATGTGTGTGTGTCTATGTATACAGAATGAAAAGCCGTGAAAATTCCTTTTCAGCATTTTCACGTTTATTAGATTATCTACGTGGAAGCCTGGAGGCAAACTCGATAGTCTAGTGAGCAAACAGGACGCACCAAATCACCTCACCATTTCCAAGTCTCCAAAAAAAAAAAAAACCTTCATCCATATCTTGACATTTCACCCCCGCGCCCGCCCACCCCCTTTTTACAAAGGGTGCTTCTTCTTCGCGATCCATATCATTCAATTTTGTTCAGACTTCGACGCCTTCGAGGGGAGGGAGAGAGGGAGGGGGAGGGGTTGACTGAAAACGACAAGTTTTTTTCTTTCCCTTGTACTCCCTTCTATCTTTAACTCCTTCCTGAAAATTGTCCATATTGATAAGCGGGATTAACGTACACTGCTTAATCCCGAAAGGAAAATCCCTGATAAGTCCCGATTTTAAGCGTTATTTATCGATACACAAGTCAGTGGAAAATTTGTACATAATTATTGTATACACAATTTATATTTTCATTTATTATACATATATTTGATTTAATACAAGTTGAATACTGAAATTTTCATCGTCAAAAATTTTAATAATCAAACTTAAGCGAGTGTTAAAAAAAATTAATTACATTCATAACTCGGTATAATTTTACAAAAATTAACTTTAATTAAAAATATATCTCAAAGAATAATGGTTAAATTCCGTTGAAAAAAAAAATGTAATAATAAAGCGCGTCTCACACTATCGACATTTTTTTATCTAAAAAAAAAAAAAGTATATAATATATATTATATATGCGCAACTTAAAAACAAAACGGTTAAAAATAACTTCGAGCCGAATCTATTAGTTAAATGAAATTTCAATAGGCAATTTTGGAAAACGTTGATATATTAGTTTAGGCTTTAGTTTTAAGAACAAATTGCGCGGCGCGTTTTTGAAAAATCGCGTGTGAATAGTTGTAAAAAAATTTACAAAATAATATAAATAGTTTAAAATATTATTTATGCTTATATAATTGAAATAATTTAAGATTTAAAAAAAAATCGAAATTTATAAATTAAATAATATTTTTTTTTTATTAAGTAATTCTACGTTGTTTATATTTAAAGTTGGTAGGACTGTCTATGGCATTTACCAAGCATCTGTTTGTCAAAAGGTTTAATTATCTCCGAGTTACAATTCTTGGTACTTTCATCACGAAAATGCACCATGTCATACTGCATTGGATCTTCGCCACTTTTTTTTTTGCCAAAAACTCGACTCACATCATTCCGCAACCACCGTATTCGCCCGATTTGACTCCGTGCGACTTCTGTCTATTCACCAAACTCAAAAGGCCAATGCGGGGACGCAGTTTTGACACGATTGAAGAAATAAAAACCAAATCGAAGAAGATCTTGAAGGCTATACCGAAAAAAAGACTATTCCGACTGTTTCGCGAACTGGAAAAAGCATTGGTAAAAGTGCGTTTTATCGGAAGGGAATGAAATTAAATTGGAAAAATAATAAAGAATTTACATTTTATAAATAAATTTACCTTACTTTTTGATCACAATGTTATATATTACATAATATTCTAGATCATAAATTTGGACAATATTTACAAATAAACCGTAGAAGAAAAAACAATAAATCTATTAGTTGCTACATTAGTCTGTATTCAGCGATGGCAAGGTTCAGCTCTAGGTCGCTATTTTCGCTGTTTACGACCGTAAAATAATAATAATAATAATAATAATAATAAAACCTCATGCAGTGATCTCGTAATATCTCACAAATCATACTTTTCCGATGGAAACGAATGATTCACGGATTCATCCGATCAAAAAATAGCTTAATCGTAAGTTTCACTCTCAAACCCTTATTTTTGCCCAATATTTCCGTAATAATTCGTATTGGAATTCTATATATTGATTTATTATCTGTTTTTCCCGCGAAAATATTCGAAAAATTCACATTTATGTAACTGATTTTTTTTTATATACATATATAATTTATTTTCATATATTTGATATAAAAAAATATGATTCAAACTACAAAATAATAGTTTATGCAAAATAATTTTATATATTTTCAGCTTTCAAATTTATGACATCTGGTCGCAGATATTTCTGAAAAATGATACCTATATAGTATACTTTTTTTTTTCAAAATTTTTCATGATATAAATCCACATTATGTATAACCATTATTAATCATAAAAAACGTGTTCAAATATATATAAAATATTTTATATATTATGCACAATTCTCATATTGTTTGCAATTTACAACATTTCATTTTGACGTGTATTGTTCACTTGAAAATTTATTTTACAATGAATATACTGCATAAATTATCTAGATAAAGCGTCACAAATATATTTCATACTAGAGCATCGTACATTATTTGTCAAAACTTTAATCTGAAAAAGGTTTGTCTTCTATGATATAAAAATTTAATATATTTATACGTATATAATAATCTTCAAACCTGTACAAGTAAGATTTTCTCACTTGATAAGTGGTGGTCTATTATTGCTATTTTAAACCAACCATAAATGGAATTAAACCATACCATAATAACTATGCCATAAAACGATTAAACCGATAAAATTTAAGAACGAGCTAAATTTGCAAACGATCTTCTTAAGAATAGCAGAAACTTTGAATGGTTTTTGTTATCTTCGACGTTTTAAAACATCGACATTTTCACTATTTTATACACACTTTTATATATATATATATATATATATATATCTTATTTTTGAATCCAAGTTTTCTTTCGTTTTCTCGCGGCATTTTCCGATTCTTTTTATCGTTTAATAAATGGGGGGGGAACGTTTTATTTTCTATTTTCGTGCGAGAAAAATATTTCTTTTTTTTTTTGTCTTTGAATGCAGAAATATTTAAAAGAATTTTTCCCGTACAGCCTTATTTTTATCTGTCTTGTTCATTTTGCTTCTGCGTTATTATTTTCTTTATTCGTCCGTCTATTTGTTTTAAAATAATGAGCGCGGATAAAAGACAAAAATAATAAGCAGCATGTGTTTTTTTTATTTTATTATTATTATTATAAATTTTTCTGTGTTTTTATTTTTGCGATTTTCTTTTGCCTCTTTGAGTCAAAATGAATTTATGCAAACTGTTCTCGCTTAAATCTCTAGAAAAAAAAAATGTTACTCGTATTCAACAAAGTATATGAAATTGTAACAAATAATTTGACACTTTTTATATTATTTTATTCCGAGTACATTTCTAAATATTTTTATGTAAATTAAATATTTTGTTATATATAATAATATTATAAAATATCTATAATGCATCTACGAATTTCGACTGAATATTTAATATCGATTCAAAATATTTTACTTTCATAATTTAAATTATAAATAAAAAAAAATATTAAATTATTTTCAAACCTATAATATCATAAATGACTCTAAATAATTATACCATAGAACTGACGACTCGTTCAGTCAGTATTTATTTAATAAGTCTATCACGTTATTAATTTATTTCTTTTTATTAATAAAAAAATCAAATAAATAAAATTAAAACATAATACAATGACTTTATTGTATTATTGTTTAATTTTAACTTAACATTATTTATAATTATATAATATTAAATTCAAAATGTCGGCGTGACCTTGAAATCACAGTTATTTCAAAATATAAAGGCGTACTCATGAATTCTGATTGGATACGCAATAACCAATTAGATTTCAATATTTAACGAGAGACGCTTGAACCGTACAACGCCATCTATTATTGTAATGAATAACATTCATCATTAAGTGGAGTAATTATTTAATATTATCAAATTTATTGTCATATTTATAATATAAAACTTTTCAATTTTTTTTAATATTATATATTTAGACCAATTTCCACTTTTAAAATCTATCATTTTTTTTTCGCTTTCCCTCTGCCTCGTCATCCGTTTTCAAGAATATTTTTTTCTATTAGTCCGCCTTATCTCGCCTTCATCTCAGCCACGTTTCGCCGTAAAGCGGCATCCTCAAATTGGGCGTTTATGGCCGAATAAAAAGATTCAAATTGTCGTCGAAAGGCCGAGCGAAAAAAAACGAACAAGGGGTACAAAGACACACACACACACACACACACATACAAAAAGAAGAATAACGCAGATGAAAATTATAGCGGGGAGACGCATTTTAGGGTCGCGAAACGTCGACAATTAGTCGCGATCTAAACGGCCGAGTAATTAAACTTTTCCTTTAACCGAAAACGGGTTGACCGTTTATTTTACTTAACGACTTTTCGTGTTTTTCGTACTTTAAAACTGACCTACTTCCATTTGTTATATATATATATATATATATTATCTTTTACTCTTTTCTGTTCTATACATGTGTGTATATTTTTTCACCCGTTAGTTACAACGTCGTTCTTTGGCCTAATTTAATTTTCATCGTGTCACGTAAAAGAAAAACCGTTTTAAACGTTCACATCGCTCGGTATACGAGCGTTTTCCGATCATGAAATCTACATAATTTAGACCGCAAAATAAAAAATAAATCAATGTCTATACAGCCCTCCGTGGACCTAATCTTGCTAAAGTTGCTTGACGACAATTTATTTTCATATAGGCGGTGGTAATTTTATGACTTTATATCACACCTGTTGATATAAATTTTAATATAAAAATATTTATATTATCATATTATTTTTGAGGACTAATGGTGACGATTGTGAAATATTCGGAAGTCGATTTTTCCTCGTCGACGATACGAACTTGTAATTTTCATACGTGTCAAATATGAGCAATGGACGCTAAAATTATTATTACGCAAGGATGTAATATTTTATTCGAAAGTGACGTGGAAAGCTTATAATAAATTCCATTATGTTCGCGGACGCCAAGACCCCAAAGTCTTGTTCGGGTCGTGGGTCCGTGGCCCCTTCGTGCATAAGTGTCATGGACCGCTGACGAGCTCAAAATTCACCTTCATCCACGGGTATATTAATGGTGATAAAATGCACGAAGGCCGCCGGCACAAATTGCCAACGTTGGACCCCCAGGATTTGCTCTTTGAATAAATAAAATTATTGTTTAAAGCGTTATGTCAACTCGGCTGTGGGCGAAAAGTCGCTGCACACCCTTAAAACATTATAAATTTTACTAAAATATTCACATTAATTACGACTAGATATTTTACATAAATAATTTCGACTTAATATATATATATATATATATATATATATATATATATATATATATATATATAAATAATATTAATTTATTACAAATATTTACCATAAAAGTCGAATCATGTATTAATATTAAAAATGCATTATAGCATACAAAGTATCAAACTCAAACGAATATAGAATTAAAATATGAACGTATATCAATTTTATTATTCATTTTATACAATTTACCCGTGAGATTAACATGAATTTGATAACATGCAAATAGAGGTCACAGATGACCCCCGCGGCACTACAAACCATCTTAATACCGGTTACTAATGACGCCCGTGGCGTTTTATGTGTTAAACGATATATCATTAAGATTTCAAATACGTGTGTTATTATTTTTTAATTTGCGATTAAAATTATAAATAATGTCGATTATTTTTTTTTAAAGCTCAATGATATAAATATTAATTCAAATAAGAAAATCATTTTAAAATAAACATTCTTTTCTTTGAAAAAATTCATGATATATTCATATGAAAATTTCTATGAATTTAAATTTTACAAATTAGAAAAACAATGAAATTTTATTCATATAATTCTAAGACTCTTTCTCTTTTAAATAATGATTTTTTTTCTTTTCTAAAAAAAAATATACATCTATCCTTCAATAAATATTATGCTTCCGAATTATTAATAGTTTAATAATAATTTACCATAAGAAATTATTTTAAAAACGCTGATTTACATAGAAAAAATTTGACGAAAAAATATTTTAACATATTTTCACACACTGAAAGTGTGATTTTTTTTATTATATTATAGATTTATAAAATGGATATATAAAAATATATATTGAAATATCAAATGAAATAACATCAAATAAATTTAAAATATGCAAAAAAAAATATATATATATATATATATATATTATTGATGTTAAAGGTAAAAATCATATATATTTTATATAAAATAGAAATAAATCTAAATTAAATGTAATTTATAAAATGCATGTTTGCATGATCTAAATGGGCTTTGTATAACGATTTAAAAAAATATATATAAATCGTCACACGCTTATATATATATATATATATATATATATATATATATATATATATTATTTTCAACACTTTCATATAAATGTTATCGAGAGTTTTCCTTATGACACATTTTCATGTTATGTTTATGAGTTGACATCATCAATATATCAATAATCATGAGTAGATATATATTGTCGAGAATACCTCATTGTTATGATGATATTTTAATTTTATTTATATTATTATTATTTAAATAAAAATAAATCAATTATGCACAATAATCGATAAAATCGATTATGTTATATACCATATATTATATAAATGTGAAATTCGCTCAGCATGAACCTTTGCATTTTTTTATAATTATTCCCTTGTATATTTCACTTATGATTTTCTTTTATCACACTATTAATTTTATTAGATTATTTTTGATAAAATATGTTGGTTCATTTTTTATATATATATATATTTATATGTTGTTGATAATTATCGAGAATATTAATTATGGTAAATGTGCAGCTGGATTTGGTGCTTAATTCAGATGACGGTGGAGATTTATCAGATTTTATCACCAACGGAGAATGGTATTTAATAGGTATGTATTTTTTATATTATTGTCCGCTATACACCTGAGCGCTTCCCTACAAAAAAAAAAAAAACACTATCCACAACATGACACATATATTTTAAATTAATTGATATTATGATATTTCATTTAAAATTAAATAATTACAATTATCTATTATTGACAAAATCTTGATAATAAATTGTGTGTGAAATATGAAATATGGTCAAAATTTTATCGTATGACTTTTGGAAAATTTTCACGTATGCTGTCGTCTTTTTTTTATGTTAGTTTTTTTTTCTCTTCTTCGTCACTACATATAACACACTTTTCTATATTTGTGTTTGTATGAAAATGTAAAATCTCATTCTTTTGTCGACGAGCGAAAGAAACAAGTCGCCCCAGGGGTTCAAAACCGGGGTCTCTTTCTGCATTTGCGCAGCCCTGTCGGCGCTTAACATTATTCTTTCTTCCAGATGCGACTTCATAAGAAAGAACTCTTCTTTGTCTACACTTCAGACATAAAGATAAATATATATATATATATATATATATATATATATACAGATTACTCCAAAAATATATATATGGTATATTAAATAAAAATTATCAATTTTTAATTCATATTTAAATTACATATCGATTAAAAAGTGTTGATAAATTTAAATATTTCAATGAAAACAATTTTTTTTTTAATTTTCTATATAAATATTTTTTTTAGATCACGATAATATTGTAAAATTAATCCATCTTGTTGAAAATAAAAATTTTATATTTTATACTAGTAATAATGGAGTTTTGTATGCAAACACAATTTTGAAAAATCTCTATATATGAAACATTATATTTAGTGAAGAGAACAGATTGAAGAAAGGAAAAGCGTCGGAAAATAACGACAACGCTATGAAAAATTTTATATATATTATAATATTGTGAAAAATGCAATTTGCTTCAACGGAATATTTAATATTATTTATATAAAGATAAATGATAATTTTTAATATATAAATATTTCCATTAGAATTCTAATAATATTCTGAGAATAATTATACTTCATTATAATAAATCGTGTGAAGTTTTTAAATCAAATTTAATTATTATATATGTAATTTTTAAATCAAATTTAATTATTTCCCCCCCCCCCACCCACCCACCCACCCCCACCCCATTTGACCCATGAAAGATTTTCTTCGTCGCAATTTTCGCACCGTATAAAATTCGCACCGATATGAAG